>WNGS01089960.1:27167-38464 GCA_020271785.1 Procambarus virginalis
AGAAACGATTCTATCCCTCTGGGAGATCTTTAACATATATCAGAAAACAGTATAGGTCCCAGACTGACCCCTGCGGGACTCCACTTGTAACGTCTCGCCAATCTGAGACCTCATCCCTCACACTGACTCTTTGTCTCCTGTTGCTTAGGTACTCCTGTATCCAACGGAGTACCTTCCCTTTCACTCCAGCCTGCATCTCGAGCTTTTTCACTAGCCTCTTGTGTGGCACTGTATCAAAGGCTTTCTGACAATCCAAAATATGCAGTCTGCCCCCCTTCTCTTTCTTGCCTTATTTTTGTTGCCTGGTCGTAGAATTCAAGTAACCCTGTGAGGCAGGACCTGCCATCCCTGAATCCATGTTGGTGCTGTGTTACTAAGTTTCTTTCGCTCCAGGTGCTCCACTAGCTTTCTTCGCACAATCTTCTCCATCAGCTTGCATGGTATGCAGGTTAGGGACACTGGCCTGTAATCATTGCCTCCTGTCTATCCCCTTTCTTGTATATCGGGACTACATTAGCTGCTTTCCAAATTTCTGGCAGTTCCCCTGTTGCCAGAGATTTGTTATACACTATGGAGAGTGGTAGGCACAGTTCTTCTGCTCCTTCCTTAAGTATCCAAGAGAGATTCCATCTGGCCTATAGCGTTTGTCACATCCAACTCTAGTAAACACTTTCTACTTCCCCGCTTGTATCTCAAACTCTTCCAGTGGTTCCTGGCTAGCTATCCCCTCTCTTAACTCTGGGATTTCTCCTAGTTCTAGGGTGAAGACCTCTTGGAATTTCTTATTCAGTTCCTCACATACTTCCTTGTCGTTTGTAGTGAATCCTTCTGCCCCTATCCTTAATTTCATAACCTGTTCCTTTACTGTTTGTTTTCTCCTGATGTGGCTATGCAGCAATTTAGCTGAGTCTTTGCCTTGCTTGCGATGTCGTTTTCGTATTGTCTTTCCGCCTCTCTTCTCATCCTGACATATTCATTCCTGCATTCTGGTATCTTTCTCTGCTCTCCAGTGTCCTGTTATTCCTATAGTTTCTCCCTGTCCTTTACTTGTTGCTTAGCTAACCTACATCCTGATTAAACCATGGGTTTCTTATCTTCATTTCACTGTGTTTGTTGTGTGTCACAAAGTGTTGGAGTGTTGATGTTCGGCAGTCCTCCAATGGCAGGTGTCAATGCCTGGTCACACTTACAAAAAAAAGAGACTGCTTGCCTGTTGTCTGTGTAAGTAAGGGAAGACACGCAAAACTCAAAGTATAAACAATGAAACTTTAATTACTTTAGAAACAAAATATGAACAAAGACAATCCCTTGGCTTAATTATAGTGAAATTTAACAAGTCAAAAATAATAGAACAAAAAGTTAATATGGATGAAATTACTCGACAATAATAATAAATTACAATACAATAAAAATCAGGTGCTGAGAATATGGCACTAGCTGCGAGACATCCAGCTGATACAGCAGTATCAGTTAGTTGTTCACTGCGTGGAGCACAAGGATATTCTGAGATGACGGCTTGAGCTGGCCCAGACGTCGACTCAGGTAGATGGCGTGACAGTGCAGGTGCACGTGTGCTGTCGGCGGCTCGCCAATCAGAGCAGCTGGCGGAGAATGGGTAGTTAGCTCGTTGAAGACGCGTGGCGAGCCGACTTGCAGAGGGTGAAGGGGGGTTTGCAGGGTACGTTTTGCTTCCTGGTCAAAACGTTTTGTGCTACTGGTGGACGTATCTTGAATGTAGCATCCTATGCTTGTAGAATAACGTGACTGAATAGGGAAGAGCAGGCTCAATCTCTCTTGAAAGAGATTATCGTCACAACTCTTCCCAAAGCTTGCGGTTCCAGAAGAAGTCACGTCTTCAGGTGGTAGAGTAATTGGTGGAGCTGCCTCTTCATAACTCTGGAGAGGGCGTCGGCTATTATGTTGTCAGAACCCTTGATGTAGAAGATCTCCAGGTGGAAATCTTGTAGATATAAAGCCCATCGTAGAAGACGTTGATTATGGAATTGGGCTTGCTGCAAGAAGCGTAGTGGATTGTGGTCCGAGTAGATGGTGGTAGACCGAGCACCTTGTAGGTATGGTGCGAAGTGCTGTAAATTCAAAACGATGGAGAGTTCTCTCGATAGCGCTGTAATTCTTCTGGTGGGGTTTCAACTTGTAGCTGTAGTAGCTAACAGGTAGAACCTCCTCGCCTCGTTTTGCATCAGGACATCCCCGATGCCGGTACCACTGGCGTCGACATTGAGGATGAAAGGCTTCGTGATATCTGGCGAGGCGAGAATAGGATTAGAACAGAGCAGTAATTTAAGTTGTTCAAAAGCAACGGTTTGCTGAATGGTCCAATTATACCGTTGCTTGGGACTGGTTAAAGTGATCAATGGTGTCGCTACCGTACTAAAATTCTTCACAAACCTACGGTAGTAGGAGGCAAGACCAAGGAAGCGCAGGAGCTGCTTCCTGGTGGTAGGCTGTGGATAATGCTTGATGGCTTGAGTGTGTATGTTTAACGGAGCTAGGCTGCCACTCCCTATCACATGACCCGATAACGCACTTTACCTTTAGCAAAGGTGGACTTGCCCAAGTTGATGGTGAGGCCGCTGTCAGGAGCTTGGCGAACAATCGTTGCAGCTGGAGCAGATGTTCGCTCCAGGTGTTGGATGCTACAACGATATCATCCAAATAGGCGTAGGTGTTATCCAAGCCCTGGATGACGCGGTTGACAGCACTCTGGAAGGTGGCCGGGGCATTACATAGTCCAAAGGGATGGCGTTCGTACCTGAAAAGTCCATAGGGAGTGGTGAAGGCAGATATTTCCTTGGCTCGCTCTGTCAAACACACATAGTAATACCCCTTGAGCAAGTCCACTTGGGACAAGTACTGGGCATTACCAATGGCGTCAAGGATGTCATCTATTCTAGGTAAGGGGTACGCATCTTGACAGTCACAAGATTCAATTTCCGATAGTCGGTGCACAACCTCACTTTACCTTGTGGTTTCGGCACCAAGATACAGGGTGAGGCCCAGGGGACTCACAAGGGGTAGCCAGACCATGATCCAGGAGGTACTGTACCTCAGCACGCATAACCTCCTTCTTGCTAGGGCTGATTCGGTAGAATGGTTGACGAATCGGCCGGTGTCAGGAGCAGTTGGATGTCGTGCTGAGTCACATTACACTCTTGTGGATCGTCGCGGAACAACTCCTGATTTCCTTGAAGAGTTTGATGAGAGGTGCACTATTATTGTCCTGAAAATAGGTATGAAGATCAGTTAGGATTTCCGAGTTGGAAGGCACTGACTCAGTGTTAGTGCTTTCGGGAGGAGAAGCAGGCAAGGTCTCACTGTGGAGGTATGGACCTTTAAAGGTAGAGTATTTATTAACACAGTGGGAGGAGTACCGTTATAAAGCTTCAGGAGGTTGACGTGGCACAACTGGGTCTTCCGCCGCCTATCTGGAGTCTCAAGACGTAGTTGGTTTTTCTGCACTCCTTGATGCGGTAGGGTCCTGAAAACCTGTTTTGCAAGGGAGAACCTGGGATAGGAAAGTAGCCAGCACGAAGTCTCCCGGTTTAAATTTCCTTACTTTGCTCTTTTGGTCGTAATGAGTCTCATTGTCTCCTGGACTTTCAATAGATTGTCCTTAGCAAAGTTATGTACCCTCTCTAGAATGTGTTGTAGGTTTTGAAGAAACTGGGGCACATTCTGATGCTCACTGAAGGTGGCATCCCGTAGAGAGTCTTAAAAGCTTTGAGAGGAGTACGGCACTTACGTCCGTAGAGCATCTCATAAGGAGATACTCCTAGAGACTCATTGGGAAGACTTCTGAAGTTACACATAATGAGGTCAAGTTGTTTATCCCAATCCTTCGAGGTCTCATTGCAAAATTTCTTTAGGAGTGCTTTATAGTCTGATGACTACGCTCAAGAGAACCCTGTGAAGCAGGATGATAGGGGCTGGACAGTACCTGTGTGATGTTGAACTCTTCCAGTGTCTTCTTGAAGAGATCACTGGTGAAGTTGGTGCCACAGTCACTTTGAACCTCCCTTGGAAATCCATACTGGGTGAAGATCTTCAATAGGTGTTTCACCACAGTAGCAGCCGTAATGTTCTTTACTGGAACTGCTATGGGGAATCTGGTGGTTGGACACAGGATGGTTAGTATATAGGCGTTGCCAGAACTGGTCCGGGTAAAGGACCAACACAGTCTATATAAGTCTGTGGAAAGGTTCCGCAGGCACCTGGATGGGTGTCAATGGTGCTTTGGGGATAGAGATGTTAGGTTTTCCTGCCATCTGATATACATGACACTGTTTGACGTACTTTTGACGTCGTTAACCATACCTGGCCAGTAGTAGTCTTGTCGAATTCCGTGGTAGTTTTGTTAAAACCGTAGTGTGAAAGTGCTCCGTGGGCCAGTGTAGAATAGTGGGCCGCAGGCTGGTGGGAATCACAGTTGTTCGACATTGGCCCAATCGTCATCCTCCTTCAGTTTACTGGGTCTGTATCTGCGGTAGAGCAACTCGTTCTCTAGGAAGAACCCAGGGATACTGTCAGGTTGAGTCTCAGCCTGGAAGAATAATGGTGTTAATGCAAGATCTTCCCCCTGTAACTAACGGAACTCCAACGTGGTAAGATTCGGGGGTAGTTTCTGAGGGTCTTGAGGGACAGCGGTAGCAGTAGAGTCAGCTGGTTGCGGTCGTGCAGCTTGTTCACGGGTGGTCGCCAAGACCGGAGGAGAAACTTCATCACTCTCTTGAACCATTGCTGGAACATACTCAAAGATGGGATTATTCATTACAGAGGTACACACCTGGGGTTTGTCCATGACGATCAGGTTGGTCGGTTGCAGGTCTTCTGCCAAGTCGTTGCCCAGAGAAGTTGCACTCCAGGCATGGGAAAGGCTTTTCCCTGATGGCGACTTGGACTTCACCGGTCACGAAGGGACAATCCAGGTGGACTCTGGCGAGTGGATAAGGAGTGGTAGCAGTGAGGTCAGTGACAAGACGGTTCCCCGGTGTAGGCGTATTGGGCACAGCTGATTTCAATATTATTGATTGAAGAGCCGCTGTGTCCCTCAAGATCTTAATTTGAAACGTCCCTCTGATCTGAACCGTTGGTAGAGACAGTTCCAGGATACAGGTGTTTACTGAAGAGAGAAAGAACATTAACAGAACACGAACATTCATCACAGGCTTACCGGACTTAGGAGGAGTCTGTTTGGGTTTAGTGGATTCAGTATTACCTTTGTATTGAGACTTACCACATTTATCTATGGTATGTCTAGAGTCTACAATACTTACAGTACAATTGAGAGCTAGCTTGATCTGTACTCACTTTGTCAAAACTGTACCAAGACTTCTTACTGGAGGTGGTTCTGGTGTCAGCCGGTGGATGAGGCTGTAAGTGTCAGCCGACTTTGCACATTTTATGTAATCGGTCTCTTCTTTATCTGCTAAATATAAACGGACGGGGGAGGTACACGCCTCAAGAATTCTTCAACTAGCATGAGGTTGACGAGTTCTGCAAAGTAGAGACATGGCTGCTTCCAGCCATTTCATAAAATATCTCCTTTTGGTATTAGCAAATTCTAGAAAGGTGTGGTACTTGCCTTTAGGTAATCACGGAATTTTCGTCGGTAGCTTTCGGTGGAGAGAAGGTAGGCGTCCAAACTGCTTGCTTCAGGGTCTTGTAGTCATTCTCAGACGCCAAGTACTGAGAGTGACTGCAGCTCTACCTGTGAGATGTACTCTGAGAAGGGTAGCCCATTGGTCGGCAGGCCAGCTAAGTTGATTAGCTAGGGTCTCAAAGGTGTAAAAAAAACGTCGATATCTTTTTCTACGAATGGTGGCATTAATACTTGCATGGGAGACTTGAACTTACGGAAGACTAGCTGTAGCTTGTTGGCGCTGAGCGTGGTGTGTAGTTTCCAACGTGAGTTCTTGTTGACGACATTCTATAGCCATAGCTGCTTGCTGTTTGTCATGCTTGCGTTGCATCTCCAGGTGGCGTTGTTTTGCTTCAAGCGTACTCGCTCACGCTCTCTGAATAGAGCCACCTCACTTCTTGCTCTTCTTTCTTCATTGCAGCTTCTCTTTCTTGCTTTCTTTCTGGATGGCAGCTTCTTCTTTCTTCAGTGTAGAGCTTCTTTTTTGTTGCTGTAGGCTGCTTGCTGTTGCTCCTTCTCGAGCTTTTCGAGCTCGATTTCGAGTTTCATAGTGGCCAAATCATGTTTATCTGCAATAAAATAAGTTTCGTGAGTTTCATGTTCACTTGTCCCTTCATCTAGGAGGTGGTCCATTAACAGTTTTGCAATTCATTTTGTTGGTTCCATGGGAACATCTAGTTTGATACTCATGTGCAAGAGTTTGTAATTCGGTCCTCTTGGCACGACTTAAGTTCCCTATTTCACCTGCTGGATCTGTACGGAAAGCTTGGAGACGACATGGTGAAAATTAGCAAATAAATGTACAACGAATATACTGTTGTGATATGGTGAATGTCAGAAACAGGACAACGTGGCAACTGGTACCTATCCTGTGGAATCGTTAACAATTAATGTTAATTTCAAGATGGTAAATGATTAATAAATCAAAGTCGCAGGAAATCTTGTACCCGGTACTCAATGTAAGAGAATAAGGCAAGAAAATCCTACTAAATAAGTGAAACTGAGTTTCTAAAACAAATTAAACATTTAATTGCTCCAAAAGTGAATTAGGAAGTCCAAGAATGTAGGCATACACTCCAACGCTCTATAGGCATGCCTCCATACGCTCCGTGGGAGCCGGTCGCCCGAGCGGACAGCACGTGGACTTTTGATCCTGTGGTCCTAGGTTCGATCCCAGGCGCCGGCGAGAAACAATGGGCAGAGTTTCTTTCACCTGTCCCCGTACCTAGCAGTAAATAGGTACCTGGGTGTTAGTCAGCTGTCACGGGCTTGCTTCCTGGGGGTGGAGGCCTGGTCGAGGACCGGGCCGCGGAGACACTAAAAAAGCCCCGAAATCATCTCAAGATACCTCAAGATATCCCTTGCCGAGTCTCTATATAACACGCAAGTCTCCACTGAATGAAATATGATACTTACAGAATGCGAACTTTCGTGCTCTGAAAAAGAAAGCTAATTCCACTAAGTAAAATACATATCTCTGACCGACGTTGTAGGGTCGAGTGTCAACTGGTGACGAGAACTGCTGCTAGTCCCAACCAGCAACAAAGTCCGTGCTAGAGGAACTATGGGCCTCTTTATCCTCCTTCGTCGGATTGCAGAAGATTGGGTGCTTTTGACCCGAACAAACCAAAGTAATCAGGGTACCCAAAATGATTTCTGCCGAAAATATGAGAAATATCCTAAGGACAAAGGTGGTAAACACGAGTAATAACACGGAGGGAGAGATGACCAAATTAAGAGAATGAAAGATAATGAATCAAAGCCATGTATGCTTACCACAAATTTACGTTCTGGTACGAGTACCTGAGTGAAGCTCCTAGGCAGCCCCCATGAAATGTGACGGTAAAGTGTTGGAGTGTTGATGTTCGGCAGTCCTCCAATGGCAAGTGTTAATGCCTGGTCACACTTACAAAAAAAAGAGACTGCTTGCCTATTGTCTGTGGTAAAGTAAGGGAAGACACGCAAACTCAAAGTATAAACAATGAAACTTTAATTACTTAGAAAACAAAATATGAACAAAGACAATCCCTTGGCTTAATTATAGTGAAATTTAAACAAGTCAAAAAATATAGAACAAAAGTTAATATGGATGAAATTACTCGACAAAAATAATAAATTACAGTACAATAAAAATCAGGTGCTGAGAATATGGCACTAGCTGCGAGACATCCAGCTGATACAGCAGTATTAGTTAGTTGTTCACTGCGTGGAGCACAAGGTATTCTGAAGATGACGGCTTGAGCTGGCCTAGACGTCGACTCAGGTAGATGGCGTGACAGTGCAGGTGCAAGTGTGCTGTCGGCGGCTCGCCAATCAGGAGCAGGCAGGCGGAGAATGGGTAGTTAGCTCGTTGAAGACGGGTGGCGAGCCGGCTTACAGGGGGGTGAAGGGGTTTTTCAGGGTACGTTTTGCTTCCTGGTCAAAACGTTTTGTGCTACTGGTGGACGTATCTTGATGTAGCAACCTATACTTGTAGAATAACGTGACTGAGATAGGGAAAGAGAGCAGGCTCAATCTTTCGTGAAAGAGATTATCGATTATCGAGATTATATATAGGGTTACACCACTGGTTTGATTAAAGGGACCCACATCCTCGATAAGAAAATAATAGTGTTCAGAGAAAGACCTTGTTGATTCTCACTGAATACTTTAATCTTTTCCTCTCCTACCACCCCTATTGTTATTTTTGTTAATATTTTTTTTTATTATTATTTTATTTGATTTTATGCAATGCTACATTTTACAGAAAACACACGCTTATATAACAATATAACAATATACCAATCAGTGTTCGAAGACCTCGTCAGCTCTTCAGGGGTCGGGTGCGTACCCAAGATACAGCACGCAATTCCCTCTGAACAGCGACACTCAGGCGCTCGAACAGGAAACTGGCCGCTCTTGCGTCTCTAGTCTTCCCAATGAGTTCCTCGCCCACTCCTTCAGGAACTTAAGTGCACATTTACCCAGGCGCCCAGAGTCTCGAGCCTATCGGCACGAACCTGTAACACCATTCTAGTCCCTGTACTTGATAGATTTCTGGGTCTTCCTGAAGGTGGCTGCCCCACCTCCCTCTGCTGTGCTGTAAGGTAGATAGGTATCGGCCAATGTAGATGCACACGTGTAGTCCCACACGACCTGCTTACCTTTCCTCCACGGCTGCAGGGTGACTCCATCTGGGCGTTTTTGGCTGTTGTCAGGTCTGCACAACTGGGTTCCCTTTGTGCTGGACCCCAGCTGTAGCCAAACTCTCTTGATGATGTCGTTGACTGCTTCGTGTCTGGCAATCTTTCCCTGTGTCTTATGATAGATGAGACCATGGCTGCCGTATTGGTCTCCCGTGCATGGCCGCAAATACACCGGTGCTCAGTGGAGATAGTGGGGTCAAGGCGCAGGGCAACACCAATACTTAGGGTCCGATGGTCCAGGCGGGTGCCCAAGGTGGAATTAGGGACTGCCAACAGGAAGTCCCCGGCATGGGGCGCTTGCACAGCTAGAAGACGCGCTTTGTCCTTCTAGAAGCTGCCTCCAGCAATGATGTGGCAATGTTTTCCACGATGGGGCTGTCCCATTTGGACTGTTTGCAGTCATTTGGAGAAGGTTGGTCGAGGGTGAGAGTTGACACAGTGTCCCACTGACCGGCTCCTTCCGCGAATTTGGGATCATGAATCCCAATGGAGTCTCTTAGGTATTCGGTAGTATTTCTTAACTAATTCCCCTGTAGCACTGGCCGAGGATAAAATGCTGGCAATGCTAACTGTGTCCCCTTGCGAATACCTATTCCCCCAAGTCTAACTGGGAGTGTTGCTTGGTCCCATTGGTCATCTTGCAGGAAGAGGTTAACCTTTCACGGTTATTGACCTTAGGAGCAAGTCATATTCTATTAATTTTGGCTGTCGAGGAGGGAGCACACCTAGGAAATAGGTCAGTCTGGGCAAAGCCAGGCACCTTGTGAGAAGGTACCAGCATCGTGGGCATCCAAGGCCCCATCTTCCCTCCATCCTCCTCAGGTCGTTCAGCTTTCTTCGAGGACTACCTCAATGGCGCTGGAGCCCAGAGGTGCCCCTAGCAGCACACTGTCGGTGGGAGCGATCACTTGGGCTCCTGGCAATATGGGTTCGCACTGCATCTATGGTTGGTTGGCTAGATGAGATGAATTTCACACTTAAGGGTTTAGGGCGAGTCCTAACTCCTCGCCCTTATATTTCACCAGCTGTAGATCTTCTAGCAGGGACTCCTGTGTCCCGGCCAGGTGCCATCGTCCAGGAACCAGTTTTGAGTTTGCTGGTCAACTGCTTGTAACCTCTTTAACGCCATGCAAAAAAGAAAAAGGGGCAAGGGGTCTCCCTGCTGCACCTTCTGCAGAAACAACTTCATGTTCCCCAAACACCAGCGTCGTTCCCTACTGTACCCTGCTGAGACGAAGGGGAGTAGAGAAGGAAAGCTTGTTCGAACTGCTTCCAGTACACATCCCTTTTACCTGGTTGAAGGCATTTTTAAGTCTAATTTAATTAATGCCTTATTTTCTGGTAGGTGTTGAATAGGCTCGTGCTGCATGAGCTGCTGCTTCACAGCCATGGGGGACAACAAAACCTAGTTGATGGGGTCGAAACATCGTTGCAGCGTCTATGCTAATTTTCTGACAGCTGCCCTAGCCAAAGGCGCCGTAGTGTGTTACCCACGGCAATGGGTCTGACTCCACCATCCTTCTTCTTAAGGCACAAAGGGATGCTCCGAAGAAAAAGGATTTAATTGTATCTGGGATCAACCAGAGAGGCAGTCGTTGACAAACTTCGTGACCTCTGAAAATAGTGTCTCGGTAACTTCTCCGAGAACTGGATTTACCATCTCCTTGAGGTGCTGAGGTCTTACTCCAGTGTATCCCCTGCTGAACTGGCTGAAATGACATGATGGCTTTGTATACCTCTGACGCTTGGAGGAATAGAGGTCCCATGTCTGGGACATTTGTGTCCCGAGCAGTGGGTTCCCACGGTACTCTAGAGGGTGCTTCTCAGTGAGTTGGCGGTAGCGAGAGTTCTAGGGGCGATTGTGTCTCGCTGGTAATAACCTAATTGCTCCTACTGTGTTGCCCTCTTCAATTTTTTGGTCACTTGTGTTCCTAGTTAAAATTGTCACTGGAACTCTTGGTCTGCCACGACGGTTTTTGCGTGGAGGAGGGATGGGGATCAAGTTGTCAGCTCTGGGGAATTATTTATTGCCCTAGTGACTGATGAGGCTAGCGACTTGCCTCCTCTTGCAGGTACGCCTAAGCAAATATTGCCAAACAGGAGCAAATTATCCAGGCTTTGATGTAGCCGCGGCATTAAGATTTGCAGACCGTTCATTCACTTCCTTAGAAGGTCTGTATATTTCCCTGCTGCAAATGGGCGCGCAGCTTTAGAATGTGGGGAAGAGTTCTGGTGTTGGATGCTTTGATGGCCCCCAGGAGGTCATGTGACGACAGATTTGCTGGAATGTGTGGGGTGCCAGGGGGACCTGTGGGCCTTCCCTCTCTACAGGTACCGTCCGTGAACCCTCACAGCAGTTGTGCTGACGTAGGGTTCCATCGTTTCTAAGGCTGTGAGATCGTCACACACCCGACCGTTCCTCTGCGTCCGGATCCTCTGGTTGCACGTCTGGA
>WNGS01089963.1:0-27334 GCA_020271785.1 Procambarus virginalis
TTTCGGCACACTAGTTCTACCCATACTAACAACAACACAAACTAGTGACACCCATATCTACCACAACCACACCCTAGTACGCCACAACAAGCCACACCACAAAACTATACTCCAATTAAACTACCGCCCCGCCCACCACCACTATCCGAACCCCACGCACCAAAACTACCACAACCACAAACTATTGAACATCCACACTCCCACACCACAACTACGTACAACCACAACTTACCACCAACACAACTAGTAACAACCCCACACGTCCCCTACAACCAACTTAGTTTAACACCCACCAACTACCCGCAACCCACAACCTAGTAACCCATAACCTACCACAAAATACACACAAAATAGGTACACCACACTACCCCCCACAACACCAACTATCAGTATACACCCACACTAACCCCCAAACACCACCACTATTACACCACACTACCACAACCCAACAACTAGTACCCAATACTACCCACCCACAACTAGTACAACCCACCAACTAACCACCCCACTATCTCCCCCACACCACAACTACCCACACCTCAAACTAAATACACCCACTACTACCACACAACACATACAACCACACCCCACAAACTACCACACCACAACACCAAAAAAGAAAAAACCACACCAACAACAAAACCCCCAACCAACCCCACCCACAAACTAACCAACACAAACCCACAACCTAAGTACCCACTACTAACCACAACACAGACCTCCACACCACAACTAGTACACCACTACTAACCACAACCACAGATACCACACAATAAACTAGACACAACACCTAACACACCACAACTACCAAACACCAAAACTTAGTAAAAACCAATTACACCTAATACCATAAATAGTACACGCTCTACTAACACAACCACAACCTACCACACCAAAAACTAGTAACCACCTACTACCAACCCACTATTCCAAACCAAAACTAGTTAAACACACAAAACCAGACACCCCCCCACCAGACAACTAGCCCCCTACACTCACCAGCCCACACCAAATACCCACAACCTAAAGTACCCCCCACAACTATTTACACCACCACTAACCCCAACAACCTTAACCCACCTTTGCATACCTCTGAGCTATGTCTTCTTCCCGGGCGCTTAATCGTCCCCCAGCGGCCCTCCATCGCCCCCAGAGCCCTCCCCTGGTATTGATGGCACCTCGATTCACCAGCGTGCCCTTCGTTGTTGGAACGCGGCAGCACCTGCGCTCCGACCAGCCTGACGTAATGGTACGCAGCCCGTTTTTTGATCATCGTTATCCCTTTGGAGGTGCTTGGTAATTGCCGCGTTCTCGTCCGCTTTGAACCTGTGAAGTGGTTTTTTGCCAGTCGAATGTCCCCCCCTTTAATGTTGTAGTGGAAGCGTGTTGAAACAATCCCTCGTTGCCTCTGAATGTTTGATTCAGAAGTTTTTCTCTTCGCCACAGTACCCTCCCAGTTTGCACCTCTGGCTTTTTTCCAACGGGGTAAAATGTCCCTGCACATCCTGCCCATGTCTCTGGTCCCCCCTCCAGATTGTATTTATCTTTCTTGTTGCGGCTGGGCACCAGCTCAATTTTTGGGTGACACCCACCCCCCTCTACATATTTTCCCCAGCCGCTGTAGATATTTTTGTTAATACTCCCATCCCGCCCCACCTGCCGCTCCAAAGGGAATACAGATGTTTGTGTTCAGCTCTTCCCTACGTCCCGCGGATCCCACCATAGTTGTTAGCATGTTTGACCAGAGTGGGATTCCCATACGCAGTAAAGAGCTCTGGCACGCTTCTTCCGGTTCACTTTTCCACCCCGCAGTGAAGCGGGCTTGTTCCATTGGGCAGCCAGTACTCCATCTATATAAGAGCACAAGCCCCGTTTTGAAAAGTCCTGGTCATCATCCCGTAGATGACATCTCTATTGTGCAAAAGTTTTTTCTTGTTACTCCAAACCTGTCTCCAGTCTTTTTCTTGCAGTGGCCTTTGACTGCTAACAAACTTTCTTGTGTTTCTTTAAAGGTATTCCCTTCTTCCGACATGACCTACAACCCAGCATCACCTATTTTTACCATTGGCCAGTCCCCTAACTTCCAACTCCGTCTATGTCTCATGTTATGCTAGTTTTGACCCCTCTGAGTTTTTGTACGTGGGTTGTCAGTGCCTTCTTTTGTTATATTTTCCTTTTTTCCATAACGCATAAGCTGGAACCTGTTCTTCTGATTCTTAACACCATAACTTTCGTTTTTTCCTGTTACCCTATCAGACAAGTACCTGATCCGTACATCCTGACTGTGCGACTTGCACCAGGCCGTCGTCCCACTCCTAGCTGTTTTGTTGGCCCTACTCCGTCACTTGAAAGAATCGTCTCACCCTGGTTCTCTGCAAAGGAATGATGCAGTGCTTATAGGTTGTGGTTTTTGGCCTTCCGCGACTAGTCCGATTTAGGAATCGATAACAAAGTAAGACTCTCCCACACGGAGCAAGCACAGTACCCCCCCTACGCGTTCTGGGGAACATGTTTTGTGTCAGACTTTCTTTACAATCGTTTGACAGGGCGTTGGAGATTTTTTCCTCTAAATTTTCGTTTGATCTCATCTTCAACGACCTTGGGCGCAGTTTGTTGGTTAGCGCCCGACATGGTCGAATCACAGCAGCCGGGAAACCAACGACGGGTGTACAGGGAAAGGCAAGGGGAGCGCCAAGGTTTTCTAAACATATGGCCAATCACCACGGGGGCACTCTTGTAGCAATAGCATTGGGCCCAAAACATCTGTTGGTAATTCTCCACAGCGTGTGTTGTTTTCTCGCCCCTTTGCCACCAAATCCTGAATGCAGGCATCAATAGGGTAACCACAGCAACACTCGGCGAACCAGGCCAAGAGTTTGCCCTTTCAAAAAAGAGGGGAAAAATACTGAAACCATGTTTTGTCCGGCCGGTTTAATGGACATTGCCTGTTGATTTCCATGTATCTGATTATTTGTTGATTCTTCTCACTTTGTCTCCCCCTTTACAGACGCTACTATCAGGACCCAACACAGCCACCCCCCAGATAGATCTCAAAATTTTTGTTTATGATTGGTCGCATTTTGTTAGTGTCATACGGATCTCCCTGTACAAGTATTTTTTTTGCCCTCACAGCTCCTATTTATCCCCTCCCTTTTCACGCTGGTGATCAATTCTCCCACATGCCTCGTACTGGCTAGTTGTTTCTTAGTATATCATCGAATCAAGGCGCGGGCCAAGTATCAATAGCAAGCTGTAGTGCCTTCCGCAAGAAGTTTGCTGAAGCCGTTGCCTGCCGTAGTGGTTTTTAAATACCCAGTTCCTTTGTGAATTATGGACTTTGTCTGGCTGTATCCCAATCAACTTCCTGGCCCGCTGGCGGTCTTGCAATAAGGCATTCCTAACGTCTTAGGGCCCGGGTCCTTTTTACCCAAAGTCCCATTGGGGCTAATTGAACTTGTTCGAGCGTCCCTGATATATGATTTTTTTTTGATGTTGGTCCACTCGCGGAAGGGATAGATCCCATGGGGGGAAAACAAAATTTTCATTGGGTTGAGTCGTTCTTTAGTGCCGTCATTAATTGGCGTTTCGCCTGAAGACAGAGTTCCTATTGCGTTAACTTCCTCCAGGTTAGGCCTGTCGCACGTCATTATTTTCTTTTTCTGTCGTCCGGTGAAGTTCCCATCTTCCCTTTTTCGCCAGTGCAGTCCGACGAATCCTCATTGCTGGTCTTTTTGATCTTGCGATTTTTGCCACTAAGAAGATAAAAAAAAAAACATAGGTGACCTCGATCGGTTTCTCTCATATTCGTCACTGGAATGGCCTTTGCCTTTTTCTCTTTTCCCCTCCCGTCGGCATGGGTCCAAGCGCCCTTCCCAATGCGTGTTTGTTCTGTCGTATCATGTCATCGTTAAGCTTTGAAGTTTCCATATTTGTTTCATGTCCTACCTAAAATCTTCTTTTCGGCCGTTCCTGGATAGGGTTGCGCTTCTACCGTCAAGTTGTAATGACTATTCCTGAGGGCGTCATGTCGTTTTGCCATGTTGCCGCTATAACAAAGAGGGAAGACGTTTTTCGGTTTCCCAGCCTGCATATCTTTTCATCTATTTTCTTAGGGGGATGCGGTTTTGTTCTCATTCTAGTGCTTACTCCGAAAAAGCCCTTCTTTTTTTTCCAGGCCTCAATTTCTCAGGGTTCACAGCACTTGTCACCATAGCCCTTATCTTTTTCTTCCAACTTCTCTTAACTTTTCTGTTGAAGTTTACTGGTTTAATCGTTGCCACCCTTTGTTTAATCTGTTTTATTATTTTGAAGTTTACAGACATTGCCTTGATCTCCTCCACTTTCGGAAACCATTGCTGGACTTTTGTGCGCGAAGGGCGTCTAATTCCCCCGTGGTTTGTTTCACATAAAGCCTCTCTCGACATTAATGAGCCGTTTTATTCGATCTAGCAAGTAACAGTATGTTTTAAGCACTGTTATGTCTTTTTTGCCCCTGATCAATGTCAGCATTATCTCAGTGGAAAAATGAGTCCAAGCCGTGTTCTCCCCCCTTGTTCCCTGGTTTGTGTTCTACACTCATTTCTTGCTCTACGGTTTCTCCGCGTGCCAAATACGGTCGAAATCAGTCCGTAGCAGTCATATTCTGCAATGTTGCATTGTTCAGTAAAGGCTCTACTCTTTAATTCCAGCGTAGGGTCAATGATCAAATGTTTACCACCTTTGAGATCGATATTTTAACTCTTGCTACATTTTAGCCATGTTGTGATTCCACTTCCCATTTTAAGATGACCTGCTAGTTTTTAACAGTGACTCACCCAAGCCAAATGCAAATGTGTTTATTTCCCCCGCGGACTTGGATTTGTTTGGTGAGGTTTTTCAAAAGCAGGGTTTGCTTACTTGCCATTCGGTTTTTGTGTCCCCCCCCCTTTTAAATTTAACTCACTGCTGAGGGATGTTTCCCGTCCAGGGTGACTTTATATACAAGCAAGCTGACTCACTACATTTATAAATTACTTTTTTTTAATTCGCCCACATTATCAGCACTTCCCACCATATCATTCGAGGTGTTTAGCAGTCAGTACAGATGAGTGTGTCTTTGATGTATAGGCTGACCCCACCCTGAAGCCGGTGTTTCCTATCACATCTGAAAAGATTGTACTCTGAGATCCATATTTCACCATCATGGTAGTCCTTTGTGTGGGTTTCTGTTAGGGCTGCAAACACTGCATTTGCCTCATGAAGGAGACCATCTATAAAGTGAACTTTGTTGGATTTGCGTGTTTTTATACCTTGAATGTTGGCAAATATAAATGATGTTATCGTGGTAGTGGAAGTGCTGGATGCCTTACTTGGTGTTAATATCTGAGGCTCTGGTAAGGGGGCCACTGTGTTTGCGTCCAGGGTGTGTTGTTTTCGAAGTGATTCGTCCAGTTTCGGTAGTGGGGCGAGTGTTGTGTGGTGTAGTACCTGTGTGTTTGTTGGTAATGTGTATTCCAGACTTGTGGGTATCTCCCTTCCCCTCTGTAATCCTGTGGTGGTTCCATCTGACTGTTCCTCTCTCTTATATTTTCTGCTCTGTTTCTGCCTTCCTCTAAAAAATTGCCAGTAGTGTCATACTGATTTTCCCGTCTATAACGTTGTGTACCTCTCACGTGGAATTCCGGACACTGAAGATTGTAGCATTTTTTGTCCCTAATTGAAAATTGACATAATTTGGGGTGGAAGTATCTACACCCTGTTCCAAAACGGCATGTACCCCTCGCCAACATGTTCCTGCATTTTCGAGGATGCAGAAAATGGCATTTTGTTCCTAATTTTCCATATTTGCATATTCCTTTAGCGTAGAATTTGCAAATGTGTTCCGGTTTTGCGTTTTTCAAGGTATTTATATCTGTGTCTGTCTTGTCTACCTCTTTATTGGAGCCATCTCCGCTTTTCGTCCCAATTCCTTCATTTATGCACTCTGTCTCACTGTTGCTCACATCGTTTATATTACCTGACTCTGCAATATTGCTGCTATTATGTACTACAATACCCTCTTCCTCCACATTACTGCTGCGGTTCTCTAAACTATCTGTTCCTGGGTTTTGGTCGTTAACCAATGTTGTCTTATCCCAGTCTGCATATATCACTGGTAGCTTGTCTGTGAATGGTAATCTCTGTGACTCGGGAATGTTTTTCATCAGTTTAGTTATGTTCTCTAACATTAATCTGTCATCTTTGCAGACCCAGTAAATTCCTTGCCTTTTTGTGCATCCTGGAGATACTTCTCTACAGCCCAGGTGAAATCTCATGTTACAGATGCAACACGTTACGCCTACATTACGTTTTCCCAGTACTCCCGAGCACTCGCCACACCTCTCCATTTTCTGATGTATTGTGTTGTATTTGTGGTTTACTGTGTGGATCACTTGTTGATGTCAGTCCTTTTAACTCTTTATAAAGTTATATGTATATTTTTATATATTTAATATTTATATTACTATATGTATACCGTAGATTTGTAATATTATGTATGTTATTTTGTTCAAACTTTATGGCAGGTACTTAGCGTAGGGTAGCGAAGCTGGTCCCCGGTGCGGTACAGGTGACCTCTTGTCGTCCCAGGTTGATGTCACGAGTTTCCAGCTACTCGATTTATAACACTGATTTTTCTTTGCTTGTATTCTTACAAGGGATTTTCCGCCTAATTTCCGGCTTGCAATGGTATTCACTCACTTTTTTGCTAATTATTAGATTCACATTTCCATAGTACACTATATGATTTCCGTATTTTATCCCTAATACTAGTCAGTTGTTTGTGGCTGCAAGCAATGATATGGCCTGGCTGTATCCTCTGCCTGTTAGAGGTAAATCAAGTTACAGCTCCGCTTTCTTACAGAGCGGGGCTATAACTCGATTTACCATGCTGTTGTTGTTGTTGTTTTAGATTCGCCTACTCGGAACAAAAAGTTCTAAGTAACACAGGCTATGGTGAGCCCATAAGTGGAGAGTCTTTGGAGCCATTATCTGTATCAATAGCTGATACTGGAGATCTGGGGATGGGGTCCGTGGACGCGACAGTCCAATCCAAGACCACAAGGCTGATCAGATCAGTGAATTGATGGGGTACACACGTTGCTCACAGTTGAGTGCCACAGAAGTCAGCAGGGCTGGTCAAATCCGATCAGTCTTGGGGGAGATGTCTAGGTTAACATCCAGAGATCCCAGAAGAGGATTGGTTTCCTTATTCCAGTTCCCCGAAGTTGGTAGTCTGATCGAATTTCCTTCTTCAATGTGTCCTAGTCACAGAGGTGGTTGAGGCGTTCTTGAGGGACGACCATGCGAAGAATCCGTCCTGCTTCCCTGCACTTGTATTCCCAGTAGTCGTTGTGGATTATAGAATTATGCTGTCTGTTCTCCTTGGAATGGTCCAAGAGGATTGGTTTCCTTGTCTCAGTTCCCCGAAGTTGGTAGTCTGATTGAATTTCCTTCTTCAAGGTGTCGTAGTCGCAGTGGTGGTTGAGGCGTTCTTGAGGGACGACCATGCGAAGATTCCGTCCTGCTTCCCAGCACTTGTATTCCCAGTAGTCGTTGTGGATTATGGAGTTATGCTGTCTCTTCTCCTTGGAAAGTACGCGGCCATATCGGATATACCCAGAGGAAGCAGCACAGGAGCCTGTCAGTCTAGTTGGTGCCGGTACAGGATCTGGAGGGGAGATGGTGCCCGGGGCGGCCGCATGAGGAGAAGTAGAGCCGGTGACATCGACTGAAGCATGGGAGTCGGTAGAGCCATCGTCGGTGGCTTCCTTGGGATTGTCTTTGGAGTCGGTCGAGTCTTCTGGGTCGCTTGAGTCAACAGAGTCGGTCAAGTTTTCGGAGTCCGCTTCCCTGTCCTGGGTGCTGCTGCCATCCCTGTCACTGGGATACGTTCGAGAACTGCTCAGTCGTGTGGTCGGACGGTGAAGGATAACTGAGCCTTTGTGTCGGCTCAGGGATCTCTGATGTGGAGAGTCTGGTTGCAGTTGTAGAAGCTAGAAAACGGTCATCAGATACAGCGGCTGTCGAAGTCCATTTGTGATGAGCAGTCTGTTGATGACGTGTATGTAGCTGGTAATATCGATGCCCACTATTTTGTCGGCGAGGTGAAGAAGAACTGGTTAAAGGGTGATCTTGATGGAGGTTGCAGGCTGGGCCAGTGGTGGTGTGGTCACAGGTAGTGCAGTCGGCTGGATGTGGCGTCCCCAGGGGCCAGGCAGTGGTGAGGGAGTCACAAGGGTTTTTACAGGTAAGACGGGAGAATTATGACGGGAGTGGGTTTGCAGGTCGAGGTATGGTGGTGGAGAAAGTGGTAGTTTTCATCTTTTGGATTTCCTCCTGCCGGAAGAGATAGTCAGATGAAACCGCAGAGTGCGGTCCATTGCAAAGTAGGCAGCGTCAGTTGGAGGAAATGCAGTCTGTGTAGTGGTGGTCCTGGGTGCAGAGGCTGCATCACTTCGCTTGCTTGGTGCACTTCCTGGTGTAGTAGGAGTACTGGTAGCACTTGAAATACTGCCGAAGCCCCGTGAAGTGCTCCTATGTCACTTGGGTGGGTGGTATGGTGATTCCTGCGCACTTACGTCCGTAATCCAGTGATGGGGATGTGAAAGTCACATTCAGTGATGGTCTGCGGTTGACTTCGGCATTGGAAATGATCTTGACTGCTACCACTGTCAGCATCGGATTCTGGTCGTTGATGCTGGCGAGGATGTCGTCGTCGTCGTGGTCGGTGATCCATGTGCTGATATTCCTGGAGAACACGGTCCTGTTCGCCAGGTCGTCGTGGTGGTGTGAGGGTGATGCCGGCATCTTGCAGAGCCGTCATGGCGGTGTGAAGGTGATGGCGGCATCTTGCAGAGCCGTCATGGCGGTGTGAAGGTGATGCCAGCATCTTGCAGAGCCGTCATGGCGGTGTGAAGGTGATGCCAGCATCTTGCAGAGCCGTCATGACGGTGGTGGTGAATATCTTTTCAAGGTCAGAATCAATGGAGAAAAGGAGGTGAACACCCCTTCTTGTCTCCACGATGTCGGCCGGTGAGACGTTGGCGGTGGCTGACATTTGTGCTAAAATCACTACTGTTGAGAGAACGAGGTTCTCCCGGAGGCGAACCTTGGCCCCATGCAACATGGGTGCAAGTGGGTCCTGGACCATAGAAGCTTGAGTCGGCAGAAAGTATGGAGGTTTGGAGTGAATGTGATGCGGAGTTGCCTGTGCCATACTCAGCCCGGCTCAGGCGGAGAGTAGCTCAGCTCTCAGTAAGCTTGCATGGTATGATTTACCATGCTTTCCTCAGGGTTATATTCTCTTTGGGTGAGATGGTGCAGAACAAGCGGATGAAACAAGTGGATGAATGGCATATCATAGGGGATATTGATAGGGTATTACATGCCTCAACATCTCCAGCTTTTGTTCTTGTGGTTGTTGTGTTTCTGAGACAGGGTCATAGGATCTTTTGGTTGTGTTGACACAGGGTCTTGAAGTGGATAGAATGTAATTATGAGTTAACTGGTTGATGATTGCTGGTGTTGACTTTTTGATGTGTAGCACCTCGCTGAGTCCATTCTTCTGTTGTGGTTATACCTGTCGATTATTTCAGTGATGCTTGTTAAGATGTCTCTGGTGATGGTCTGGTTGTGCTAGACAATATGCTCCTTGATGAAGCCCTGTTGCTTGTGCATTGTTAATCGCCTAGAGAGAAACGTTGCTGTCTTGCCTATATACTAAGATATTTGGGGTTGACAGTACCCAAGTGGGCATGTGGGAAGACATACACGATGTGGGTCTCTCTTAAGGCGTTCTGTTTGGTGTCTGGAGAGTTCTATTTGTATTCACCTAGCAATACTCATCAAGTTGAGCTTAGCTGTATTTATCTACTTGTACTCCTCTAGTTGTACTTACCTAGTTGTACTCACACACTTGTGCTGCTTCAATGATATTTAATGTAAAATCTGCTATAATACAGATGCATGTGATAAAGAAGTATTTTGATGCATCCATTTTTTTAATCCAATACAATTTTAAGATTAAATGTTGAGTGTGTCCTGCATACACCTATGTAACAAAATTTCTAATTTGTGTTGATAAATTTTCTAGTTCTAGAACTAGAACTATAAGCCTTGCTACTAGGGGAGAGGCTGGCTCATTATCTGACCAAAACATTAACAAACATACTCATTGAACAAACTGTAGTGTGGTCAGATAATGAAGCGGTACTGCAAAGGAAAAAAAAGAATTACAGCAAAAACCTAATATCAGTAACTACGTTAAGGAAATTCGAGAATTATCAACTGGATACAAACTCCGATATGTCCCAGTCAATGAGAACCCAGTTGATTATCTAGAGTACTGACATTGAAGCAATTAACTAAAGGAGAGATGTGGTTCCAAGGGCTTCAGTGGTTATTCAGTTACCAGAGACCTGAACAAAAGTCACAAGTCATAGTTATGAATGTCACTGCTTCCTCTGAGATCCCAGAACCACACTTGACTTCAGTAATTGACTGCACTCAGTACTCTATTTTAAATAATTTACTCAGTCACCCAAAAGGCGTTTGATTTCTTGCAAAAAGTAGGTATCAAACTCAAGTTCTCAGGTGCTCTTAAGTACTGGATCAAACAAGCCAAAGTACAAACTTGTGGTGAGGACTACGAAAACCCCTCATTAAAAATTGTAAATGACTTGGGACTTGGGATTGACCCAGACAATCAAAAAATGTTGTGTTGCAGGGGAAGATTATATAGCATGCAGATGTTGATCTTGAAGTAAAACATACTTGGTTCCTCTGGCAGAGTCATTGGAAATGTAGATTGCTTATGATTTATATTCCCGATAACTGCACTGTTCATGGTGGGGTGGGATAACCTAACCTTTTTTGTGACAACAGTACTGGCTTCCCCAAGGTCGCAAACCTGTCAAGTCAACATCTAAATCCTGTATTACTTGCCGGAGGTACGATGCTCAGGTGTGTCCTTACCCCGGACCTCCACCCGTTCCCTAAGGAACGAGTGGTGCACTTTTGTCTATTTGAAGTCACTGGGGTGTACTTAACAGGTGCTATAACCCTAAGTGGCAACAGAGATAAAATCCCTGTTAAGGCCTACATTTGCCTTTATACTGGTGCCACCACTTGGGGAGTTCCCCTAGAGGTAACTCCTGATATGAATGCAGAATCATTTATCCAGGCTTTCCGCAGGTTTGCTGCACGCAGATCTTGCCCCAAGTAGATGATATCTGACAACGTGTCCAACTTGGAGGCTGATGAATCATGCCTTAGTGTGATCTGGAACCACCCAGTTGTTCTCACTCCCCCTAAGCCAATGGCAGTGCTACTGGAAATTTATACCACCCAGAGAAACGTGGCATGGAGGGTTCCATGAGAGAATAGTGGAAACAGTGAAATGCTGTATAAGGAAAAACCCTGTACCGCCAGAAAATAGAACTCCACACCGTTGTCGCGGAAATTGAGTCACAAGGACATAGCTGACCGCTGACTTACCTCTCTGATAACATCTCAAAACATGAGCCGCTTTGTTCATCTCATTTGATGTATGGAGGACCTCTCAACATTTTTGCATCCCTCATGGATCAGGACCCAAAAGATCCTCCATACATTGGGGAGAGCGACTTTGCTCAGCGTTATAAAGACCTGTTGCAAATAGTCAGTCGATGGAATGAAGTTTGGGATTGGGAATATTTAACTGCTCTTCACGATTGAAGACTATCAACCCCTGTAACATAATAGAATTACAACCTGGAGATGTTGCTCTGATAGCAAAAGCCTATATTCAGAGTGGTCTATAGGCCGTATTCTCTCTGTTCACCCAGAAAGCAAAGAAATCTTCAGGATAGTAAGAGTGTAGTGCAAAGACACCACTAGCCTCAAGTGATTCCTGGCTGTGCCGCCAGAGGGTGCACACGTCGGGCTTGAGCTGTCAGTCGCCGTTTGCCGTTGCTGAGTGGTGGTTTGCTGTGGGAGATGTGGAGCGCCCGCTGGTCGGGGCTCCGCCTGGCGGTATGGAAGCGGCTGGTGGTAGCCGCATTCGACGGTTGGATACTGTACGGCTGGATTTTTCTGCTGCTGTGGACTGGCCCATTGTGGAGATTGCTCTTCTGGACGTGCTCCATGTCGACGTCTCCGATCTCCTGGGACTCGACAAGTTATCGCTTACCCGTGTTGCTGTGTCGTTTGCCACGTCACGTGTTTACCAGGAGTTTGTGGCTCGCTGGGATGCACGCTCTCTTCCTCTTCTGGCTTCGGCTGTGTCTGTGGAGATCTCGGATCCCTGGGGGCCCTTGTCGTTTGTGAGTGTTCACGGCGTGCCGGTGACCTTCCCCAAGGCGGAATTCATGTCATTGTTTACACGGTTTGGTGCGGTGGTGAAGCACTGGTTCAACATTTTGAGTGCGGGCCGGCTGAAGGGGGGGTCTGGCTGGGTACACGCACGCTCGTCATGCGGATCACGAGCCCTGTTCCATCCAGGGTTTCATTTCGTGGGCTCTCTATTCGGATCTTTAGTCAAGGTCAAACCCGCACGTGTTTCTGGTGTTGTGTTGAGGGCCACGTAGTTGCTGGTTGCGACGCTCCTCGTGCTGAGGCCCCTTCGGTTTTCCTGGAGGATGACTTTCCCCGCTTGTCTGTGCATGGGGATTCCCCCGGCGGATCCTCGCTCTGTGCAGGTGCCTGGTGTGGTTCCTGCGGCGGTTCCGGCTGTCGCTCTGTCTGGATCTGATCTATCTACCCCACCGGTGAGCTCGGGGGACCTAGGGGCACCTGCATCGGACCTTCGCGGTTCGGTGGATGCGGAGGTGCATCCGCATCCGGTTGCTTCCGTGGTGACCTTGGATGGTGCTGTAGGGGTGGCGCCTGCATCGCCTGCTGAAGAACATGTGCTTCCCGGGGCTGTCGGGGCGGTGGTGTGTGTGACTCCACCCACGCCCTCTGCCTCATCGCCTCTGGTAGTTTCCTCGTTGACGTGTGCCTCTGCTCCTCTGGCGGTTCCATCGCCCTCGCTGGATACCTCACGTGTGCTGGAGTCTACCCTTCCGCCTGCTGTGTCTCTTCCTTCTCGGAATCCGGTCTCCTTGAATTGCAGTGCCTTTTTCCCCCCCTCTCATTGAGGCTGCTGTTCTGCGTGATCGTGCTGCCCCGGCTTTGGGGCCGCCTGCCGATGTTTTTTTGGGGGCACCACTTGCAGGGGGTGACAGTTCCGACGATCAGAGGTCTATTTTTAAGCGCCGTCGTTCGGCTTGGGATGCGTCACCTCGCCGGACGTGGGCAGAGGAGAGTGATGAGATGGATGATGATGCAGTGGATGATGCTGTGTTCCCTCCTGTGGTGCCTTCTGTGTTAGACACTGTGCCCCCTGCTGGTGGCTCTCCTCAGTGGGTGGTTGCCCCTGGTGATCGCGACCTCGTAGTGGTGTTGTCGAAGGATGTGCGACGGAGGGGACTCTGCTCCTGTTCCGATTGGTGGGGACACTGGGGCGCCTGCGGTGCCGCCATCCGCGGGGCTCGGTGCGATGCCCGGCGTAGAACGAAGTGCGCGCCCTAGTGAGTGGCCCGAGATGTGGCCCGCTGTGCAGCCTGGTGTGCTTCCGAGGGTGCGGCCCTGTGACTGGCTTCATAGGGGGAAACCCTTCCCTATCGTCCTCCCGTCCAGAGAGGTGGTCGCCAGATCTAGTACGACTTTGTGTGTTGAATCTGATGACCGGGTGCGTCCTGTTCCCTGGTGCCCTTCTACCATCTGGGTTCAGCGGGTGCAGTGTTTCATCATTGGCATGCCGGATTTGATGCCTCGGCCTACTGCGACTCCTGGACGTCTGCTTACTGAGGACACCCTACTTGTTCGGGATGCTTACTGCTTATGTTTTCCGGCTCGGGAGTACCCGGAGAAGTATGAGTGATCTGTGTGGTTTGTTTCTGTCTGTGTTGTGCGTGTTGTTTCCCCAAGTGCCTGCGTGCACAGGTGGGTGTCCTTGTCTGTGCGTGTATGTGGTGTGGGTGTTTGTTCCTGGCTCCTGCGTGGCCTGTTATGATGTATTTGCGATTTGTTTTGTGCTTTGCCTTTGCTCTGTACGGGTGTTTGTGTTGTGGTTGTGTGCGGTTGTGGGTGTTTGGTGTTCTTTATTTCCTGTCTTTGCGTGCGCCCCGTGTGTTGGGGTGGCGTGCGTATTGGTGTGGGGTGGTGCGGTTGTGTATGTTGCTGTTCCGTGTGTTTGTCGCGTGGGTTATGTGTGTGTGTGATTATATCTTTGTCCTTGTAATTGCTTTATTCTTTGTAAATATTTTATGTTATTATGTTCTCATGTGTTTTTCTGGATTTACTGTTTATTTGTTGTTGGTGTCCTCATTTATGTCCGGTTCTGCTCCGCTGTGTGAGGGGTCGGACTGCCCGTGCTTGTGTTTTAATTTACTCCCCTTTTCTGTTCTGGGGTGATTGGCTTTCTGTACATTTGTTGTAATTTTTGTGTATTTTTTCTTGTACATTTTTGTTATTGTACTTATGTCTTTTATTTGTTGTGTATTGTATGCATTCTCTGTCCCATGCTGTTTGTGGGTTTCCTTGCATGTGTCCTGTGTGCTTTCCTGTGACCTCTTGTATGTATTTGATGTCTGTTTCATGGTGTTTGCTTTGTTTCATGTATAAGCACGATTGTTTGTATTTGTATGTTGTTTTGCATTTGTTCCCTGTTTTTGTACTTTGTTTTTTTATATATCAATTAAAAAAACTGCCTCAAGCCAGTTGAAAAGTTAGTATATTTGGAGTTGGATGGAGAAGAAGTCACCGAGATACCTACACAACCCTCAACTATAATAAGGGACATCTATCCTGTATGTAATGCTACACAGAAGTGCAAATTAAAATTACAATAAAATTTTAATAATTCTGATGAGGCGTAATAAAGTGCTCAGCCAGTCATAATTAGTGGACTCCTACCTGTATTTCAACCCCCCCGCCCCCACCTCCCCTCCCTCCCAGAATTATTTGGGAATTTCCCCACTAACTTTATTTAAATTGATTTAATTATTATTAAATTACAGATAATACAGGAAAATATATATTCTGTTGAATAAAATTAATTAAATAAATTTGAAGTTAAATTTCTCCTAAATAGGAGGATGTAATTTATTGTTATATTCATTAGAAAAGAAAATGAGCTGTGACATCACCAAAATGATATGTAGCAGTCATAATATGGGTCTATTTACAAATTTTATGCAAACAGTCTGAGGACTGATTTATACTTGTATCCATTACATAAATTTAATTAAATTATAAAGCAAAATATATAAAATCAATATCTACTCCTTCCATAAAATTATAACTTATCTCGTAAACAAAACGAGAGAGAGAGGACTGAGAGAGCAGCCATATTACTTGCCAAGAGGAGTCACATGCTGTGTTTGTTCCCTGAGTTCTCCTAAAATCACGGGATATTATCAAGTTAGACTTTACAGCGACATCGTTAATTATCGGGAAGTATCTCGTTTCTGGTTCTATCACTCTAGATTAAAGTGGCAATTCATTTTCTTGCAAGTGTAGTTCATGGTTAGAGGTATGACTGGCAGCCGACCACAATGGGTAAGCTTTTTCCACAAATAAATTGTGGAAATTAATTGAACTTATATGTCTGTAAATGTTGCATGCATTTTTTACAATATAACATTCTGGCAAGGTGAGGTTGGGACTGTGCTAAACAGTCAGTTATGGTGTTCTAAACTTAAGACATATTGCGCCAAGGAAGTGATGCCATAAGCCACATTGTCTATGAGGATGGAACCGGGCCATGGGACTAACATGTGTTCAGACTGGAGCATCAGCTTCTGACCCAGTTAAGCTGTTGCTCCATATAATTACTAAATCAATCCACTTATTCAATTTAAATAACCACAATTATTTATTTCGTTTAACTAACTGATTTAATTTAGTTTAGTTGAATTTACAGATAAAACACCTAAAGTCTGTGTAGATCTACTTGTGCGAATTTTTAAAAATACAGTCCACTAAGATTTCACTAAGCTTATATGAAATAAATATTTAAATAATCTAATTTTACAATTAACCATTATTATTAATTATTTAAATAAATAAAATTAATAAATCTTTCCCACAAGAGTGTAATGTGGTGCTAGTTGGTTATTTATATGTGGCTTGCTGTGCTTTATGTATAACGCCTCGCCGATGTCCAGTCTTCTGTTGTCGCTGACGATTATTTTGGTGTTGTGTATGAGTATATATCTGGTGATTGTCTAGTTATGTTTAGTAACTATATGTTCTTTAATAGGTCCTTGCTGCTTGTGCATTGTTAGGCGTATTGAATGGGTTATGGTTGCCTCCCCTATATATGGAATTCGTGGGAGCTGACATTCCTCAATTGGTCATGTGAAGGCAAAGACAATTTTGGTCTCTTTCAAGGGGTTTTGTTTGGTTTCAGGAGAGCTCCTCATGAGCAAGTTGCCAGTCTCCTTGCTCTTATAGTATATTTATTTTATTAGTTCAATCTTTTATATGCCATAATATTGAGCACGTTAGAGCTAATAGTCCCAAATGGGGCTAGTAAAGAAATAGACGACATTTCTCTATTTCAAGTCGTTCCATTTGTGATAGGATTTTTTTCATTGGAATAAATCATTTCTTTCCGTTTTGTATTGTAGTTATTTTTCCTCGAGCACTCACAAATATTTCAATTCCCCAATACCGTAACAAGTATCGTTACTTAGGTTATAATTACTTCATTAATTGTTATATCAATCATAACACGTTAAGAAAGACTGGTGAATAGCCTCAGTGAAATACAAAATTTGTGCCCACTAACAGTTACTTGCATGCTATTGTTTCTCTCCCAGCAGGAAATACAGCTCTTCACAGGGCAGTGGAAGCTGGCAGCGTAGAGGCTGTGTACGGCCTGCTGAAGTTCTGCCCGGATCTCTCCCTCCGTAACTCCCAAAGTTTGTGCCTAACTCTTTTTGTACAGTATCTATGAATGCATAGTTTTTCTATTGTATGTTTCTTATCATATAAAGACCACTCAATAGCTCGGTCGATAGAGTTTCGGCCTCACAAGGAGCGGGTTCCACGGTTCCAGTCTCCTAGATCCACAGGTGAATGAAACTTACATAAAAGATTTGGGGGCCTCGTAGCCTGGTGGATAGCGAGCAGGACTCGTAATTCCGTGGCGCGGGTTCGATTTCCGCACGAGGCAGAAACAAATGGGCAAAGTTTCTTTCACCCTGAATGCCCCTGTTACCTAGCAGTAAATAGGTACCTGGGTGTTAGTCAGCTGTCACGGGCTGCTTCCTGGGGGTGGAGGCCTGGTCGAGGACCGGGCCGCGGGGACACTAAAAAAGCCCCGAAATCATCTCAAGATAACCTCAAGATTATCAAGTTTTTGATTTTATGCATCCGAAGAGATCCAACGATTTTTGTCACCTTGTTGTGCCTGAACATCCAGAAGTTTCGTAAGTTACATGAGTGCCATACCTGAGTGTGATAGACCGAGTTTTATTTACTAAGAAGAATGTTATTAAAAATTTCTTTCTTGATTGCAACAACTGCAGCTCTTCATTATTTTTAAGCAGCATCACTTCCTCACTACAGCTGAAATTTTTATATAAGATTTTTTATTGAAGGGTTTTGGTATGAGGTGTCTGGGGGTGTGTTAAGGTTAATGTTCTCCAAGCAACTGCTACTGACATACACTTACAACCATACCTGATGGCATCAGCAGTGACGAGAGACGTGTTGGTCAACATGACACTGAAGCACAATAAAAATTGCATGTTATGGGTGCCGCTAACTTTCACCATTTGAAGCATGTTACAGTACATATGTTAAGGCATATCACTGAACATTAATTTTTTTAAGTTTATCACTAATGTTGGATATAGTGAAGTGAACCACTAACAATGTACATGTTGAGTTACCACTAACGAGGAGCATAATGTCACACTCTACTACAGGTGCACATGTTGAGGTGCCACTAACTGGAGCATAATGTCACATGCCACATGGTATTTCACTAACTAACAGCTCTAGGTCACTCTCAGAACACAAGCGAGACCGAAGACCGTAGGGGTAGGTGGGCAAGCGAGCCCTAAATGATCTAAGATGATATCAGTTGTCCATAAGTCACTGAAAGATCATATGGTGCCCATAGTAGTCTACAGTTTGTTCTACTAAATAAATAACAAAGGGTACGTAACAAGATCTAAAGGCCACTGGTGTTGCAATCCATTCAACGAGGAAGGGATGATCAGGTCGTCACAGGTCTGGCGTCGTACTGCGGCGTCGTCGGAGTCGGGAGGCAGCAGGAGACATCAGGCCCTGCGTCGGGTGGCGTCAGGCCGAGCGAGAGGCGATGAGGTATGGTGAGTCATGGTGAGTCACGGTCAGGGGGAGCGGGGCGTGAGGCTTGGTGCTTGGCGTGAAGCTGGGTGCGAGGCATGAGGATAGGCACGAGACGTGAGGCTGGGCGTGAGGGGTGAAGGTGGACACGAGGCTAGTGGCTCGGTGCACTAGTACATGTGGTTCAAGAAACATACACACTGTATCGTCCTTCTCCAGCAGGCGGCTGTGCTGTAGCTGCTGGCTGCTGTGAAGGAGTTGTACCAGATAGATGGGCTGGGAGTTGGAGTACGAAGGCTGAATCCCACTGAGCTGTCAACAGTATTAATGGTTGTTTGATGTTGTTGTAGCTTTCTTGATAGCGGGAAGGGAAGCCGTACAAACACCTGGAGCGTTTTCTCCTTTATTAACATAATATATTAATATCTATTGGGCCACGAACTAGCTATCGTGAGTGTGTGTGCTGGGCAACAGCTGATGCTGATCTGCCCACGGAGTGTGGTACTCAGCTGCACCTCGGACGAGCATACAATGAGCGCCTTGTTCTGAAATGTGTCGAGTAGGCATAGCAAGAGCATAGCAAGATGAAACCTTTGGCAATCTTGAAAAATATAGAGATGTCTCAGTTGAAGATATTAACATGTGCAAGGGTATGGTGCAAGGTGTTTCACTTAACAATTCTCTTCATAATTGTCCAAGTCAATATATTCATGCATTTAAAAATCTAAAAAAAGATAACTCATTACATATTTTACAGACTGATAAGTTAAATGCAATAGTCATTATGAATAAGGATGACTATATCCGGAAAATGGAGTTACTCGTTGTTATAACTTAAAAGAGCTGCCATGGGGGATCTAGTATTAATTTGGTGTAGGGGCAGTTAGAATTAAGATGTATCTCTAGTAGTGGAGATCAGTAAGGCCCGGCCCCCAATAAAAATATAAATCGTGGTTAATAATTGGCTACAAGACAATGTCAGTCTAGAGGTAGATCATAGATCTCCTACACAGGAAGAATGGATACTGCTTTAAAACTAACTTACTTATTTATTAACCCCTTAACAACCCCCCATATACATTAAATAACAATAACAATAATTACTTTACCACACTATCTTACGTTAAAAGCCTTGGTCCACATAAGCAGGATGCAAGGTTTTACACTGAGCACAAGCTAGGGTAAAGTCTTACTAGTGAAGCACTTGAAGCTTGAGGCAGCTTAGGGGTAGTGAGCCCACGTGGTACCCTAACACAAACACAACACTTAGGGGGTACCCAAAACACTGGTAAATACTACCCCAAGGTCTACACAAGTCTGACAATTCCAGAGTAGGCCCTAATATATACACAATTACTTAACTTAGTGGTTACAGGAATTCAAGGTAAGGGAAGGAAGGAGAAGGGGAAAAGGTAGAGGGGTGCAGAGCAGCTCAGAAGAGATCTTGACACCACGAACGCCAGCCAGAGAGACCGCATCCAGTGACCAGATCAGGGCTCCCAAGTTGTTGTGGTGCCGTGAAGAGCCTAATTGATCGTGCAGCTATACACATTAAAAATCTTCGCCTATGTACCATATTGTTTACTTTACTCGTTCTAAGGATAGTTAATAATTACTACAATGTTATACTTAATCCACAACAAACTCAAGAGTCTGAATGTTTTGTGAGCAACAAGATTCGTCCTACGTCTGGCAAGAAAGATGCAACAAAGACACCTCGCCATGCGTCCCCAATAATATAAAGTAGTTTATTTAGCTCAATTTTGACCTCTGCTTTCCAACTGAGGAACCCAGGGTCATAACACTCGTGTAAGATAGAGACACATATCTACTGGTTAACAGAGATCTTACTGAAAAAGTGATTGCACATTTAAATAAAACTCAAAACTGTGTGCAAAGGTGATAAAGGGTTTATCTCTAGGCTTTTAAGTCGATCTCCCTCCCTACCTTACATGTAATGTCTTTTTAAAAAGACTTAAACCTTATACTCCGGCAAGACGGATTTTTAGTTCAGTGGATTCGACGGCTTATAAACTCTCTAAGTGGTTTGTCAAAGTTTTGTCCCAGATAGTTGGTACTATTTCCAACTCACATTTAACAAACAATGTAGACTTAGTTAATAAGCTATCCACATTAAATTTAAATTTTGATTTTAAACTTGTAAGTTTTGAAGTGGCTGCTTTATTCACTAAAGTACCTGGTTATAATTTGTTAGAATTCCTATGTGAGGAACTGCTCAAATGTAATTTGAGCTTGCAGACCAGTAATGTGTTGGAACTTATCAAATGGTGTAAGTAGTATATTTAGAGCCAGATAGGGACACTTAACAATGGGAGGTACTTATCAAACAATGGACTCGGAGGCGGGGAGCCAGATAGGCCCACTTATCATACAAAGGAATCAGAGGCGGTGTGCCAGACAGTCTCACCTAAAATTTAGTCTACGGTGAGCTCGCACCATATTTCACTTACTCTGGGTATCTCCTTAGTACTTATCAAACAATGGACTCGGAGGCGGGGAGCCAGATAGGCCCACTTATCATACAATGGAATCAGAGGCGGTGTGCCAGACAGTCTCACCTAAAATTTAATCTACGGTGAGCTCTCACCATATTTCACTTACTCTGGGTATCTCCTTAAACACCTTGTCATTATTTAGGGCTAATTAAAGGAAATATAATCGAACAAGACTGAATGGTCCCTTCAGGACTATATGCATATATGACTGGGAGCTATATAGGATATATACTCAAAATAAATGAGGGTGAAAAGAAATAATACTTGTTTTATACAATATATTAACAAAAGTACATAGTGGCTTAAACGTAGTCGTAATCTAATTCCCCCCCATAATATTGATTAACTAGACCCCTCCTCCGTGCCCACAGGTCCGTTGTGGGGTCTTCCTCCTCCTCCTGGGGTGACGATGATGACAATGAGTCATCATCCAGAGGGAGAAAGGAGTGTTGTGGTTCTTCCTCACCTAGTGGGGTGCTGACGTCATAGTGTTCCTCACCTAGTGGGGTGCTGACGTCATAGTGTTCCTCACCTAGTGGGGTGCTGACGTCATAGTGTTCCTCACCTAGTGGGGTGCTGACGTCATAGTGTTCCTCACCTAGTGGGGTGCTGACGTCATAGTGTTCCTCACCTAGTGGGGTGCTGACGTCATAGTGTTCCTCACCTAGTGGGGTGCTGACGTCATAGTGTTCCTCACCTAGTGGGGTGCTGACGTCATAGTGTTCCTCACCTAGTGGGGTGCTGACGTCATAGTGTTCCTCACCTAGTGGGGTGCTGACGTCATAGTGTTCCTCACCTAGTGGGGTGCTGACGTCATAGTGTTCCTCACCTAGTGGGGTGCTGACGTCATAGTGTTCCTCACCTAGTGGGGTGCTGACGTCATAGTGTTCCTCACCTAGTGGGGTGCTGACGTCATAGTGTTCCTCACCTAGTGGGGTGCTGACGTCATAGTGTTCCTCACCTAGTGGGGTGCTGACGTCATAGTGTTCCTCACCTAGTGGGGTGCTGACGTCATAGTGTTCCTCACCTAGTGGGGTGCTGACGTCATAGTGTTCACTCTCACTGGAATGGTGTTGTCCTTCCTCTCCTTGTGGCTCGATGACGTCATCACTTTCACTTCCAGCGGTCACCCCTTGGGCTGAGGCGGATGGGTGGGGCTCAGGTGGTATGTCTGGATGACCATAGCCTAGGCTTTTGTATTTATTTAGGTAATAGCGTTTATCATCAAATGCACTCAAACCTCGTTTAGAATTATGGGTGGAGACAATTTGCCCTTCTACATTCCTAATTTGGGAATATTGGAAAGTATTTACTACTCCATTACTGTGTAGGGTCTCTTTAAAATGGTTATGTGTTAAAGATCTTTGCACAGCACGGGGGATACCCTTAGCCGTAATGGAATTTGAATTGTCATGCAACAGCAAACTATACATTTTGGGCTTGAGAGCTACAACTTCAAGGATGTGTCTGTCTGAAACCTCTGACTTTAAAAGTCCTAGAACACCCTTCTTAGTAGGATCATATAAGGAGTGAGTTTTAGGAAAATTACTTGTGTCCATCCACGATTTAAGGGGTTCTTTCCCCATCTCGATAAAGACATCTTCAGTCATTAAACTGAAGATGAAACTATCGGTATCGCTGTATATCAGTGCTGTCCTATCTGTATAGTGCTTCTTAAGTACCCTGTACCAAAAATGGTACATACTGTATTTTGCTAGCTCAAGAATCTGGAACCCAATGTAATTAGGGTGAGTAATTTTAATGAATGGTCTGGAACTGACGGACAATAATTTATTGTCACCTAAATGCACCATACGTTTAAAGCGAGGATTCTTCACCTCACGTAAAAATGCCCTAGCAGAAGTCACTAGTTTGGTGTCAATGGCATAACGGGCTGGGTTCAATAGTGTTTTACCAAAAACACTATTTGTTAGTAATTTAAATAGTGTTTTCCTATCGTTACTAGTGGAGGCATTTCTATTGTTAACGTTGGTGTTAACAAATTCTGCCATAAAATCTGACTGGTGGAACTCGTAAATGGCGTGTATAGTCTCTACTTCAAGTCCTATCTCAATAAATAGCTGTAAGAGGTGTAGAGATATGAAATAATGTTTTTTGGGGAGATGATCCCCAACCAGCTTAATATTTTTTTTAGGGAGCTTTGTAATGTTATTAGTTTCCAGAAGTCCCTTACTAAATGGTGAGATATCCTCCATACTTATCCCCCTATGGTGTAAACAAAGGGGTAGATCATCTGTTAGTCTAGCTATTTCAGGTCTTATGTGTTTGGTGTCAATTAAGAGCCAGTACCCTTTGTTAGAAGAGAATGGCTGTTCTGTCATTATCTTCCCTTCACTAATGAAGGAGTTCATCTCATCAGATGACAACCTTCTTAGACCCCCATAGGGTAATTTCTTAGTCATACAACTCCCGTAAAGAGAGTTGTAATCTAAATATAGTAAGAAAGAAGAACTATCCTCCTGAGGGTTAAAAGATGGGTTGACATAGTGGTTGTTAGCTCTGACGTAACTCCTAACTGCAGTTGTAAAACCCCCTCATATGTTTTGTGACAAGAGATTGTGTAACGTGACATCTGCACTTAACTCCAATGATATTTTGCTGCTTTTCAAGAAGCAGTCGTAGGAGTAGCCCGGGAGGCTACAGTAATGAGTCATTTCTAAAGAATAGATATCATTTAGAATTACCCTATGGTGAGTAAAAATGTCAGCTAGTAAGCCTACATCACACCTCAAATAAACTAGGAGGTAATCCTTTAAGGAGTTACATCCTGTTGCCTCCCATACTAATTTAGAATGTCTATATTCCTCCAAGGTGATGGTTGATTTGTTTAGGGAGCTGTAAAACATTTCAATAGGGGGAAGTGTTGCATCATTAAAGCAGCTGATTTTTGTGGCATATTCATAAGGGAAAAACTGTTTTCCCGCTAAGAGTAGGTTATGACTCTCTTCGGGTAAACCTTCTATCATTGAGTGAGTGAATGTTAAGGGGCTGGCTGAATCAATGTGGGTCTTTGCTAGGGACGAAAGACTGCCCGTAATAAAAGCCAGTGAATCAAGAAATTTAAGGTTGCCTATTTCCACCTTAAGATATTTAGTCCCCTGCCTCATGAGGATATTGCTCTTAATATTTGAACCCATGGCAAACTCCCTCAAAATTAAGCCCATGTCGTAAGACATATTGTGGGCAATTAGGACTAAACTCTCTAGAGCATTCTTGTGGCGAAGGTTGCAGTAATTACATAGAGCTCCAATATAATTGAGCTTTTCCCTAAGATGATCATGATGTTGAACCTTGAAATTGGCGAGGGTAAATACCTCTTCACAAAACTGACAGTGAGTTTGTCTCCTAAAATGAACCATATCCTCAAGAGACATGTCTATTTCATATTTGGGCAGGCTGGATCTGATAATTTCCCATTTGGTGGCAACTCGCTCCATGAAATGTGTGACACTGTCCCCACCAAAATAAGTGAATTTATCAATGACGAGTGGTTCCTATCAACAATTATATAGCTGTATGCTATAGGCCTATGTATTGCTGTAACAGAACCTAGACAATCCTCAGTACTTAACACGCATTCGAAATCGAAAAATCCTATGTGGGATGGAGGGTAACCTTTCCCTGTATTTTTAAAATGAAGGGTGTCCCCCTCCTGGGGATAAATCATTTTTTGAGTGATGTCGCAGGAAGAAGAGTGATGACTCAGCTCACTAGAATTTTGATATTCTGAAAGACAGCTTTTACAGAAGACTGTCTTTCGCCTGTGGCTGCGAGTAAAGTTCCGTAAAAATCTATTCAAGTCTTTAATATGACTTACATGAGACTCACCCAACAATAATAATGGTACTATGTCTGAGTATTGTCTGCTACCGCGACAGCAAAGAGAGACGTGATAGGCACCGTCTGTATGTTTGTGAATTGAATACAAAAAAATGGAGAGTTTATTCCTATTCTCCAATTTAGAGATATCCTCCCATGAGAGAGGGAAGGATAAATGGTCGTATTTAACCATTTTCCTAACCCTAGAGTGAGACTCTACAAGTCTTCCTATACGCTTCCATTTCCATCCTTGTTGTGATGCCCGAAAAGCAGCAATGCATTGAATAATGCATGTTCCATTGTTACCATTGGGGTTTTGGTTGAAGACGTCATGTCGTCCCCTTAAAAAGGGGGATAAGGGACATAATCCCCCAAAACTGACCTTACACTACCATTACAGATAACTATTTTGAGGAAATCAACATTAAATAATAAAAACCACTTCCCTCTGTTTCTGATAGGAGATCCTCCAGTCGTGTAATCATATAACCCACCCAACTATCAATAAGATCACCCACCTCCTCAAGAGTTACCAGTCTAGCAGGTGTCGTTATGAAGTGTTCCCTATAGTCATCATCTTCTGTGAGACGTTGTTTTAAAAGTGTTACTGTCTTTTCTAATTGTGCCGTTCGCTTTTCCTTTTCCTTATGTTTCGTTTTTCTCCCCCCTCTTCTCCTATCTGCTTGTCGTTTCCTGCCGACCTGTCGCTTGTTTTGGATTATTCCTTTGGACTTCTTCTATTTTGACGCCCGGGTGCTTGAGGAGGCATACTCTTGCACCCGTAGAACTGTAGTACCCAATGTCTCGAGCGAGGGGAACCTTTTATTGTCAATCCCCCTTTCGTCGCTGAACCCGATCTCGACGGACTGACGGTTCTTAGGTGGCGTTTGTGGGGCGTATACTCACGACGCACCCCTAGGGGGCCCCGGCACGATCGGCAATAGCTTCCTGTTGGGTGTCCTGCCTCTAATTGTGGCTCCATGGTGGGTATGGGGGCACATTCGTGGATGAATGTCTTTTTTTCGTCTCTATGGCTATGATTGTTTCTGTTGTACCCTCTCAGGCTCGTGGGGTGGGCGACCAAGCCCCCGAGTCGGTCTGTATTGGAAGACCAGGCTCTGTAGCCTCCGCTGTATTGGGCCCCGACCTTGCTCCTCCTTTGGCCTCTCTGACTCCTCCCCTCGGCTCCCCTCCCTCTGTGGTTGGGTCGAGCCCCAAGCCCCCAGTGGTGACTACCTCATCCCCTGGCGCGGCTCCATCTCTAGTTGTCACTACTGCGCCTTTTAACTCCTCTCTCTCTGGGGTTCTCACCGCCGTCCTCGTCACGGCCGCCCTCGTTCGATTCCTTCCCGTTCTGATACCTTTCAAGCCTTGTTTGGTCCCGTTTCGTGGGCCAAATATTTTGATCTCCTCCCTCTTGATTCTGCGCCTCTTGATGATTTCTCCCTCCATCGCCATCTCGTTGATTCCGTGGATGCCTCTATTACTTTCAACCCCACTCGTCTTAGTACTCGTGTGGTTGCTGCTCCTTCTCAGGATGCTGCATCCCGCTTGGCTGCCTTATCCTGCCTTGGCGAGACCCCTGTTCGGGTCTCGAAGAACGCTCAGTTGAAAGCCAGTGTTGGCACTATTCTGCTCCCGCCCCATGTTGCGACTGGTGTTCGGGATCTGCGAGACTGCCACGATGATATTCGACATATCCTTACTGCCCAGGGCCATTCTATTCCCCAAGTGGACACGTTTACTCGTCCCCCGCGTGGTAGTCGCCGTCAACCCCTTCGGGTTGTGAAGATTACCTTTGATGGTAGGACCCTTCCGCCCTCCGTTATTCTTGCTGGTGCCAGGTGCTCTGTCCAGGAGTACATTCCTTCTCCTCGGCTCTGTAGCAAGTGCTGGAGGTTTGGGCATGGTGCCCTCCGCTGCTCTGGGACTGTCTCTCTCTGTCCTTTGTGTGGTGGCGAAGGTCACTCTAAGTCAGAGTGCACTTCTCCCCAGGCTCGTTGCCTCAACTGCGGTGAGGCCCATCCTACCTTCTCCCGTGCGTGTGTCCATTGCAAGCGTGAGGCAGCCGTCCTCAGCTTGAAGCACCGGGAGCGCTTATCTTTTCCTGAGGCGAGGCGTCAGGTTCGCCGGCTCCCGCCTTATGCTAATATCTCTTATGCTCGCGTGTTGCGCTCTTCTTCTCCTCGTCCTTCCCACCTTCCTCAACTCACAACCGTTTCCGGGCTTTGGACCCTGATGCACCCACTGCCTCCTCCTCTGTTCCTTGAGTTCTGTCCCGAAGGGTCCCCCTCCTGGTCCTCAGTCTGGAGTTCTCCTTCTTTCTACCCTGTCTGTCGTGTCTCCTGTGTCTTCTTCCTCGTCTCCCGATCCTCCTTCCCATCCTTCTCCTCCATCTCTTGACTCTCCCCACCTCCTGTTGGTGCAGGCGGATGTCCATCGCTCTCCTCAAGGCCATCATGTGTGCTCTCGTTCGGCTTCTCCTTTTGAGACACTGGAATCCGTTGCCCGGTACGTAGTTGCCTGGGACACCGGTCTCTCTTAAGCCAGAAGCGTAGAGCCTGGCTCTCTCCTTCCTCCTCCCGCGCAGGTAAGAAGGCCTCGCTTTCTTCCTC
>WNGS01089973.1:0-19314 GCA_020271785.1 Procambarus virginalis
TGGTGCTGTGTATATGTGCATTACGGGAATAGCATATGGTGAGTGTGAGACAACTTTGGATTACGTGGTGACTGTAGGCCGCATTCATACTCTTAATTGGTCGTCTCCCCTTCCGTGTTATCACCCGTGTGTTTAACATCTTTTTGTCCCCAGATACTTCTCACATTTTGACAGATTAGCACATAGGTACCCTGGTACTGTGGTCGAGTCGGGTCATAGCACCTAAGCCTGCAACCGACTCTAGGAGGAAAAAGAGGGTTAGATCCTCTAGCACGAACTATTATTGGCGAGTTGGGACCTCGCCGATAGTTCTCGTCACCAGTTGACACTCGCACCCCTACTCGTCGGTCAGACTGATGGTATTTACCCAAGGTAGGGAATTAGCGTTCTTTCTTTTGAGCACAAAGTTCGAATTCTGTAAATACCATATTCAATTTCAGTGGGTACCTTGCTTATGTTCTATAGTGACTTGGCAAGGTATGACTACATTTTTGGACTACCTCATTTATTTTGAAGCCATTTAGTGTTTCACTTGTCTTTTAAACTCAGTTTCCACTAATTAGTAGGATTTTCTTGCCTTTATCCTCCACAGTGAGTACCAGGTACAAGATTTTCCTGCGACCTTATTCATTTACCATCTTGAATTCTTAATTATTAATAATTCCCCACAGGATAGGTATCAGTTGCCACGTTTCTGTTTCTGACATTCACCATATTCTCACTGTATATTCGTGTCTCCTTTATTTTGCTATATTTTCACAATGTTCGCCTACAAGCTTTCAAGGCAAATCCAGAAGGTGAAATAGACAAATTGCGTCACGCTAGAAGGGTCGAATTGATAACTCTTGCACACGAGTATCAATTGGAAGTTCCACCTGGCGCCAACAAATACCGTAAATAATATGATTTTAGATTATCTTTTGGATGAAGGGAAGATAGATTCTGATACTCATGAACAATACACTATTTCAGATAAACATGACTTGACAGCAATAAAACTCAAGTTAGAACTTGCTAAGATCGAGCGGGAGCAGCAAACACAGGAAGCAGCTGCAATCAGAGAACGTGAAGCTGCCCTCAGAAAGGAAGAACAAGAGCGTGAAGCTGCTCTGGCGAAAGAAGCCCTACACCTCAAGGAGCGAGAGGCCGCACTGAGGAAAAAAGAAGAAAGTGAACGTGAGTTGGCCTTATACAAACAGCGACTCGAGATGCAACTGACCACGACAAACAACAGGCAGAAGCAGCTCTAAACTGTCGTGACCGAGAACTCGCGAGGGACGCTGCACACCAAGCTCAACTCCAACAAGCGGCAGCTAGTCTTCCTCCCAGTTTCAATGTCTCCCATGCAAGTAAGTTAATGCCCCGTTCATCGAAATGGAGGTTGATGTGTTTTTCACCACTTTTGAGACCCTTGCTGATCAACTTAATTGGCCTGACGACCAATGGGCTACCCTTCTCAGAGTACATTTAACAGGTAGAGCAGCAGTCACACTCAGCACTTTGGCATCAGAAAACGACTACACCACCTTGAAGCAAGCTGTGTTGGACGCCTACCTTCTCTCCACCGAAAGCTATCGACGAAAGTTTCGTGACTACGTCAAGGCAAGTACCACCACCTTCTTAGAATTTGCTAACACCAAACGAAGATATTTCATGAAATGGCTGGAGGCAGCACATGTCTCTACTTTTTCAGAGCTTGTCAACCTCATACTGGTTGAAGAATTTTTGAGACGTGTACCTCCTCCTGTCCGCCTATACTTAGCAGACAAAGAAGAGACGGATTGGTGAAGTGCGCGAAGTCAGCTGACACTTACAGCCTCATCCACCGGCTGACACCAGAACCTACCAGCAAGAAGTCTTGGTACAGTTACGAGAAAGCGAGCCCAGATCAAGGTACCTCTCAACTGTACTGCAGGTATTGTCGACTATATGGACACACCATTGACAAATGTGGTAAGTCCCAATCTAAAGGTAACATCGAACCTCCTAAGTCTAAACCTACTCACCCTAAGTCCGGTAAGCCTGTAATGAATGTTGGTGTTCATGCTAATGATCTCTCTCTCTTTAGCAAGCATCTATATCCAGGAACTATCTCTACCCACGGTTCAGATTCAGAGGGACGTTTTGGACTTAAGATCCTGCGGGACACAGCGGCTCTACAATCGATCGTCTTGAAATCAGCTGTGCCCAACGTCGCCTACACAGGAGAGACTGTGTTCATCACTGACCTTACTGCTACAACTCCTTATCCCCTTGCCAGAGTTTACCTAGATTGTCCCTTCGTGACCGGTGAAGTCCAAGTCGCCGTCAGGGAAAAGCCTTTTCCCATGCCTGGAGTGCAACTTCTCCTGGGCAACGACTTGGCAGAAGACCAACAACCAAACAACCTGATCGTCAAGGACATATCCGAGGTAAGCAACTCTGTGTTGGATAACCCGATTTTTGAACATGTTCCAGTAAAGGTTCAAGAGAGTGATGAAGGTTCTCCTCCTGTTATGGTGACCACCCATGCTCAAGCTGCACGACCACAGCCAGCTGACTCTACTGCTACCGCTGTCCCTCAGGACCCTTCGAAACTACCCCCTAACCTGACCGCTGTGGAGTTCCGTAAGTTACAGAGAGATGATCTTACCTTGACACCATTATTCTTTCAGGCTGAAACCCAATCCGACAGTGTTCCTGGGTTCTTTATGGAGAACGAAATACTCTATCGCAGGTATAGACCCAGTAAACTGAAGGACGAGGACGATTGGGCAGACGTTGAACAACTAGTGATTCCTACCAGCCTGCGGCCCACGATTCTACACCTGGCCCACGGCGCTTTGTCACACTACGGGTTCAACAAGACTTACCATGGAATTCGACAAGACTACTACTGGCCAGGTATGGTAAACGACGTCAAGAAGTATGTTCAACAATGCCACGTGTGTCAGTTAGCCGGGAAACCGAACGTTTCCATTCCCAGAGCACCACTGATACCCATCCAGGTGCCTGAGGAACCGTTCCACAAACTTATTATTGACTGTGTTGGTCCTTTGCCTCGGACCAGTGCAGGCAATGCATATATCTTAACCATCCTGTGTCCTACCACCAGATTTCCGATAGCAGTTCCAGTGAAAAATATTACGGCTGCTACAGTGGTGAAGAATCTACTGAAAATCTTCACCCAGTATGGATTTCCGAGGGAGATACAGAGCGACTGTGGCACCAACTTCACCAGTGATCTCTTCAAACGGACTCTGGAGGAGTTCAACATCAAACAGGTACTGTCCAGCCCCTATCATCCTGCTTCACAGGGTTCTCTCGAGCGTAGTCATCAAACCATCAAGGCACTCTTAAAAAAGTTTTGTAATGAGACCTCAAAGGATTGGGATAGGCAAATTGATCTCATCATGTGTATTTTCAGAAGTCTTCCCAACGAGTCACTAGGAGTATCTCCTTATGAGATGCTCTATGGACGTAAGTGCCGTACACCTCTCAAGGCTTTCAAGGATTCTCTACGTGATGCCACCTTCAGTGAGCATCAGAATGTGCCCCAGTATCTTCAAAACCTCCGCCACATTCTAGAGAGGGTCCATTCCTTTGCCAGCAACAACCTACAGAAAGCCCAAGAGAGGATGAAGACTCGTTACGACCAGCACTGTAAAGTAAGGAAGTTTAAACCAGGAGACTTAGTTCTTGCCTATATCCCTATCCCAGGTTCTCCTTTACAGAACAGGTTCCCAGGACCCTACCGTGTTAAGGAGTGCCGAAACAACTTCAACTACGTTCTCGAGACCCCCGATAGGCGGCGGAAGACCCAGCTGTGCCACATCAATTTACTCAAGCCCTACCATGGGGTTCCTCCCACTGTGTTAACCAATTTCACCTCATTTACAGGTCCATACAGCCACAGTGAGACCTTCCCTGCTTCTCCTTCCGAAAGCACTGACACTGAGACAGCGCTTTCTAATTCGGAAATCCTTACTGACCTTCACAATCATTTTCAGGACGATAATAGTGCTTCACTCATCAAACTCATCAGAGAACATCAGGAGTTGTTTCGAGATGATCCCCAAGAGTGTACTGTGATTCGGCACGACATCCAACTGCTACCTGACACCCAGCCGATTCGCCAACCGTTCTACCGAATCAGCCCTAGCAAAACGGAACTCATGCGTGCTGAGGTACAGTATCTCTTGGACCATGGACTGGCTACCCCCTGTGAGTCCCCCTGGGCCTCACCATGCATCCTGGTACCCAAACCACACGGCAAAATCCGTCTTTGCACGGATTATAGGAAGTTGAACCAGGTCACAGTGAAGGACGTCTACCCAATACCCATGATAGACGACATATTGGATGCCATTGGTAATGCCCGCTACCTGTCTCAGGTAGACTTACTCAAGGGCTACTACCAGGTGAGTTTAACGGAGCGAGCTAAGCTACTGTCCGCCTTTATAACCCCGTTCGGGCTTTTCAGGTACAATCGCCTTCCCGTTGGACTCTGCAATGCCCCAGCCACCTTTCAGAGAGCTGTTAACCGCGTCATCCAGGGCTTGGACCACACCTACGCCTATTTGGATGACATCGTGGTAGCATCCAACACCTGGAGCGAACACCTGCTCCAGCTACAACGATTGTTCTACAAGCTCCTGAAAGCCGGCCTCACCATCAATCTGGGCAAGTCCACCTTCGCGAAAGGTAAAGTGCGGTACCTGGGTCATGTTATGGGGAGTGGCAGCCTGGCTCCGTTAAATATCCACATTCAAGCAATCCAACAGTATCCACAGCCTACTACCAGGAAGCATCTCCTGCGCTTCCTTGGTCTTGCTTCCTATTACCGTAGGTTTGTGAAGAATTTTAGCACTGTTGCAACCCCATTAATCACCTTAACCAGTCCCAAGCAACGGTATAATTGGACCAGAGAGCAAATCGTTGCCTTCGAACAACTCAAATTCCTCCTCTGTTCTAATCCTATTCTCGCCTCACCAGATATCAAGGGGCCTGATAACATCATCGCTGACGCCCTCTCCAGAGTGCATGAGGTAGAGGCAGCTCCACCTCCCACTCTACCTCCCGTGAACGTGACTCAACCGGAACAGCAGGCTTCGGGGGAGAGTTGTGACGATAATCTCTTATCAGAGATTTAGCCTGCTATTTCCTTACTTCATCCCGTTCTCTACAATATGCAAGATACGTTTTATAGTGGCTTAACGTATATGTCAAGACAGCCACACGCACCTGCAACTCCCTCCTTCCCCCCACTTCTGCACACCTGGTCGACCTGCCAACTGCTGCTCCCAGCCAAACTAGCGACTTGCGGCCGTCCTGCGTTCTCATTGGCCGCATACCAACACACCACCCCCGCTCCACGCCAATCACAATCATCGCCAGTCATTGTTGGAGTCCCTTGCAGCTCTGCCAGCCAGAATATATCTCGTGCTCCTGCTGTGAACACCTAATTTGACCCACCTCGTGTGATCAAAATAGAGGTTGATAGCTTGCGCATATATTCCCAGCACCATTTATCTTTGTTAACGTAACCAGTTCCCCCCTTTTCAATTTGTTATATCTTTTTACATGTTTTACTTTTACATTATTATAAATGCCAAGAAATTGTCTTTATTTTATTTTGTTTTCTAGATTAAGTAAAGTGCATTTTTTATATTTTGTGTTTTCGTGTATCTTACCTTACCACAGATTATCAGACAAGCAGTCACCTTTTTTTTCTTGTTTTTCTATAACTTGCTTGTATGTGGCGCAGCATTGACATCTGCTATTTGGAAGACTGCCGACCACCATTTCCAACACGTTACCGTCACACTAGTGTTACCCAATCTCCTAATTCTTATGTATTTAACCCAAACAACCTTATCATTGTGTTCATTGCTGTCTTCCTTTATGTGCTAGCCATTTGCTGTATTGTGCCTAACAATTTTTGTCAACTACCATTCAAGCTTTCATTGCAATCAATCTTAGCTACCTAAGTGCTTTATTATACTGTACCTACAATTTTCTCTCAGATTTTTTTTTTTTTTGCCATGTAACTGTTATCATTTCTTTTTTATAATTTTTGCTAGTATTTACCTACTTAAAATTTTCTTAGATTAAGGACCTGCCCGAAACGCTGCGCGTACTAGTGGCTTTACAAGATTGTAATTACCATATTATATATTCTCACATTCCCAATGTACCTTCTTGTATATGAATAAATAAATAAAATAAATAAATAAGATTAAAACTAAACACTACCTAATAAATTCCCTGTAACCTACCTTACCCCTCTATTGTCAACCCATGTCTGTTATTTTTTAATCAACGCTGTTTGTCAACCTTTTGTATTTGTGCTGCTTTTTCAGTCATGTTCCCCCTTTTTTTTATCTTTATTTGTATTTGTTCTCAACACATTTTATTCTTTATGCTCAATTAGTATTAAGTTCTAGATATTAATGTTCTTCCTGCCCGAAACGCATTGCGTAATAGTGGCTTTAGGCATTGTATGTACTAGCTCTATCTATAAATCAATCCATTAATGTAACATCACTTGTATGTATGTACCTTACCTGAATAAACATTTATATTTATTTATTTATAGTTAGGCAAGAGAAATATCAATTTCTGACTAGGTTATAAATGCCAATCAGTCTTCTATAATGCTTTAATGACAAATATTTTAAATCGAGAGTAGTAGAAATCATAAATAGGCCTAAACAGGAAATAAAAAATGGACATAAAATTGCATACGAATCTGATGAGCTAATCCCTTGATTAATATACATTTCTCCTACCAATAAAAAGTTCTTATCTTGAGTAAGTCTCATACCATCTTCTTCTCTAGCTCCAATGCTAAGTAATATCACAACAAAAATGTACATAACTTAGGAACAGAGATAATATATATTACAATTTAATTAATTTATGAGAAAAAACAGAAAGCACATTATTATTTAAATAAATATAAAAGGGAAAACACATTTTAAACTTTGTTTTATATTTCCTAAAATAAAGAAATATTTTTACATGAATAATTTTTTGTTTTTCTACGGTGACAGCTCTTCTAGTTCTGGCTTGGTCTATGGATAATAATAATAATTTATTTAGGAACAGTGCATACATAGTTGCAGAGTTACAGTACAACATTCTGTTAGATTTAAAGATAGAGGTAATACATACAATACCTAAAGCCACTAGTACGCATAGAGTTTCGGGCAAGGAGAGGTGGGGAAAAAACCTTAGACTAAAACTTAATAGTAATTGAGCCTAAAGTATAAATGTGTTGAATGAAAAAAAAAATAATGAAAGATAAAAAAAGGGGGAACATGGTAGAAAATAGCCAATATACAAGTTGGTCAACAAACGGCATTTTTTTTTTTTTTTAAATAGTAAGACATAGATTGGCATTTAAAAGTAAGGTAGGTTACATGGAGTTAATTAGGTAGTACTTAGTTTCCATCTTAAACTGGTTGAGAGAAGTACAATCTTTGACATAATTGGGAAGGTCATTCCACATTCTGGGTCCCTTGATTTGTAGAGCATTTCTAGTTTGATTAAGTCTAATTCTTGGAATATCAAATAGGTATTTGTTTCTGGTGTGGTGTACATGAGTTCTGTTACAACCTTCTAGGAAGCGCTGAAGGTCAAGACTGACATTACAATTCAGTTTTAAATGTATAAGAGTACACAAGAGAAGATGTGCAGTGACTTAATATCTAACATATTTTGAGATTTAGGTAAGGGTACCGAGTGCTGTCTGGGGCCAGAGTTAGATATTGTTCTAATAGCAGCTTTGTATTGGGTAATTAGAGGACGTAAATGATTTTGGGTAGTAGAACCCCAAGCACAAATACCATAGTTGAGATAAGGATAGATGAGAGTAATAGTGTCACCAGGGCATGGTGAGAACATAATATCTGATCTTAGAAAGAATGCCAACAGTTTTAGAATCTTTTTTTGCTATATTTAGAATGTGTCCCTGGAAACTCAGCTTGTTATCGACGAGGACACCAAGGAATTTACCATCAACTTTACTACTGATTTGTATATTGTTTATTTTTAAATTAATTTCATTTGAGGATTTATTGCCAAACAAAATACTGTATAGAAAGTTTTGTCAATGATAAGGGTGAGTTTGTTAGCAGTTAGTGAAAGATGGACTTTATTTAGTTCAGTATTCACAGTGACATTTAGAGCAAGAAGGTCCGGACTGGAGAAGATGAAAGTTGTGTCATCAGTAAATAAGATTGGTTTGAGGTGTTGAGAGGCATTTGGAAGGTCAATGTAGATGAGAAAGAGGAGAGGGCCAAGTATGCTGCCCTGTGGAACACCGATGTTTATAGGTAGTGTCGGAGAAATTGAATTATTCACAAACATACTGGAGCCTGTCAGAAAGGTAGGACTGAAGGTATTGCAGGGAGTGACCTCTGACTCCATAATGATGTAATTTAATAAGAAGGTTTTGGTGGTTGACAGTGTCAAAGAGCCTTACATAGGTCCAGAAATATCCCAACAGAGAACTCACTTTTATCAAGAGCTGCATGTATCAAGTTAATCATACTAATAAGTGCATCATTAGTGCTTTTTTGGGGATGGCATCTAACTTCTACACTGACAGCTTTTTCTAGTTATTGCTTGGTTTATGAGGAGCTTCTACCTTATTTATTTATTTATTATATACAAGAAGGTACATTGGGTTTGTGAGAATACATTGAATAGGACAGTATTACAATCTTGTAAAGCCACTAGTACGCACAGCATTTCGGGCAGGTCCTTAATCTAACAGATAATTTTAAGTAGGTAAATTCTATCAGAATTGATAAATGATAACAAATACATTGCAAGAGAAAAATGAGATGAATAATCTAATTTTGTCAACTACCATTCAAGCTGTCATTGCAATCAATCTGAGCTACCTATGTGCTTTAATATACCTACAATTTTCTCTCATCTTTTTTTTCTAGCCTTGTAACTGTTATCATTTTTTATAAATTTTGCAAGTATTTACCTACTTAAATTTTCTTAGATTAAGGACCTGCCCGAAACGCTGCGCGTTGCTTATTGGCTTTACAAGATTGTAATTACCTATTATGTATCCTCACAATCCCAATGTACCTTCTTTATATGCATAATAAATAAATAAATAATATTTTTTTTTTAGATATATACAAGAGTTGTTACATTCTTGTACAGCCACTAGTACGCGTAGCGTTTTTCGGGCAGGTCCCTGAATACTATCCCCTACCGTGAAGATCGTTTTTTCATCCAAAGTACACATTTTAACTGTTGCATTAACAGAGGCTACAGTTAAGGAGATTGCGCCCAGTAAATCCTCCCCGGCCAGATACGAAACCATGACATAGCGCTTCGCGGAACGCCATGCAAGATGTCTTACCACCACACCAAGAGACTGCATATAAGAAGACAGCAATGATCACAATGGTGAAGATGTTCAAATTGGGAAACATAAAGGTTGGGAGATTGGGTAGCAATAGATACAGTGCAATTTTAAGGCAAAAGGTGAAAAACTATGAAGATGAAATTAGGTACTTTTTAGTATTTTGAATGATGTAAAAGTTGGACAGCTTTTCAATTCAATAGGGAGTGAGTTCCATAAACTGGGTCCCTTTATTTGCATAGAGTGTTTACACAGATTAAGTTTAACTCTGGGGATATCAAAGAGATATTTATTTCTGGTGTGGTGATAATGGGTCCTATTACATCTGTCCAGGAAGAGTTTCAGAGCAGGATTTGCATTTAAGAACAGGGTTTTGTAAATGTAGTTGACACAAGAGAATTTATGGAGTGAGATTATATTTAGCATGTTTAGGGAGTTAAACAAGGGGGCTGAGTGTTGTCTGAAAGCAGAATTTGATATTATTCTGATAGCAGATTTTTGCTGGGTGATGATGGACTTGAGATGGTTTGCAGTGGTTGAACCCCATGCACAGATACCATAGTTGAGATAGGGATAGATTAGTGCATAATATAGAGAGATGAGAGCAGAGTTAGGTACATAATATCTGATTTTGGAGAGTATACCAACTGTTTTAGAGACTTTCTTAGTTATGTGTTGTATGTGGGTACTGAAGTTGAGTCTCTTGTCTAGGAATAGGCCAAGAAATTTTCCATCATTTTTATTGCTAATGTTTACATTGTCTATCTGAAGCTGAATTGCATTTGTAGATTTGCTTCCAAATAAGATGTAGTAGGTCTTTTCTATGTTAAGTGTTAGTTTGTTGGTTGACATCCATAAGTGGACTTTTTTAGTTCATTATTAACAACATTATTTAGTGTATGTGGGTTGGGGTTAGAGTAGATGAGGGTAGTATCATCAGCAAACAAAATAGGTTTCAGAATGTTAGAGACATTAGGCAGATCATTGATGTATATAAGAAATAGAAGAGGTCCCAAGATGCTGCCCTGTGGCACTCCAACGGTTATTGGTAGAGTGGGAGAGGTTATATTATTGATGGCTACACATTGGTGTCTATCACTAAGATAGGATTGGATATAGTCCAGTGCATGGCCTCGGATTCCATAATGATGGAGTTTACGTAAGAGGTAATTGTGATTAACAGTATCAAAGGCCTTTCTCAGGTCAATGAAGAGTCCAATCGGAAACTCATTTTTGTCAAGGGCTGAGTAAATTATATCAAGGAGACTAATAATTGCATCGTTGGTACTCTTTTGGGAGCGGAAGCCAAACTGACAGGGGCTAAGAATGTCGAATTTTACGAGATAGGAGTAGAGCTGTTTGTAGATAATTTTTTCAAATATTTTTGATAGAATGGGTAGGTTCGATATTGGTCTATAGTTGTTTATGTCTGCCGGATTACCTCCTTTATGAACTGGCGTTACTCTTGCTTTTTTAAGGATATCAGGGAAGGTATGACACTCAAGGGATTTGTTGAACAGCAGAGCTATAGGTGGCGCAAGAGCATGGGAGGCGCTCTTGTATACAATGGATGGGATTTCACTGATGTTCCCAGCTTTGGTTTTTAGTGAGTGTATGATGGACACAACATCTGTCGGGCTGACTGGTGAAAGGAGAAGAGAGTTTGGATAGCTGCCTGAGAGATATGTGTTGATATGTGTCTGAGTCTGTGGGATTTTACTTGCAAGGTTAGCACCAATCGATGAAAAGAAGCTATTAAATTCATTCGCCATTTCTAAATCAGATGACGGTGTAAGGCCATCCTTAGAGAGTGTTATCTGGTTGTGGGAGTGTTGTTTAGTTCCTAGGATATTAGAGATGGTATTCCATGTGCTTTTCATGTTGCCTTTTGCTTCTTTGAATCTAGTCTCATAATATGAAAGTTTAGCTTTTCTTATGATACTGGTAAGCACAGATGAGTACCTTTTAACTACTTCCTTTGTAACTAGGCCACTCCTAAATTTCTTTTCATATTCATGTTTTTTGTTGATTGATTTAATTATGCCACTTGTGAGCCACGGGTTATTTTTTCTTTTATCAGTTACTTGTTTGGTAAGGAGGGGACAGTGAGTGTTGTAGAGGCTTAGAGTTTTGGAGAGAAAGAGGTTAGTTAATGAGTTCATATCCTGTGTATTATTAAATTCAGATTCCCAGTTAACATTGTGAAGTGCATTAGAGAGATTGCCTAAAGCTGATTCACTGTGTAGCCTGAATGAGAGTTTCTTGGTTTCTGGTGGTGTTGTGTCCATGTTTGCTATGAGGAAGGTAGGATAGTGGTCAGTTGTTCTGTCATAAATTACCCCAGATGTAAGGGGAGCTGTTATATTAGTCCATAGGTGATCCAGAGTAGTGGCAGATGTTTGAGTGACTCGGGTGGGCTTGGTGATTGTAGGGATTAGCATACAGGAGTGCATGCTGTTACGGAAATAGTCAACTTGAGGGTTGTTTAGAAGACCCAGGTCAATATTGAAATCACCTCCCAGAATGATGTGATTTTTGTTGAGATTGTTATTTGTGATAAGATTCCTTACGTTGTCAGAGAATGAAGCTATGTTGGTATTAGGAAATCTATAGATGGCACCGATAATCAGAGAGGATTTAAGGGATTTACTGGAGAACTTGGCAAAGGTATATTCACAATAGTCGTCTCTATCACTAATAACACTATTGCAAATGAAGGTATCTTTGTAATATATTGCTGTGCCACCTTTTTTTATTAGGCCTGCAGTTATGAATGGCTTTATAACCAGCTAAATTGTAGAGTTGGGTATAGTCATTACTTAGCCAAGTTTCCGTTAAAATGATGAATGATAATTTAGTACCTAGTGCTGTAAGTAGTGCATTTATATTATCAAAATGTTTACCAAGTGACCTGACATTTTGGTTGAAAACTGATAAGCAGGTGCTATTTAGGAGTTTGTTTTTTTGCAAGATTTGTTGTGTAATACCTGCAATAATGATGATCAATGTGCTGATTTGTGTGGATGTGGGACAGAAGATTTCGATCAGGATCAATATCAGTAAGCATATAGATAAAATAATGTCACGATACAAAAAGATAAGCAATTATAGGAACAGTTAAATACTAAATCTGCTGTAAATAGAAAGTAATTATAGCAAAACACAACAATACAATAATATAACAATACAATAAAAGCTTACAAGGTACTAAGTCTACTAAAATTAGAGAATAATTATAGCAAAACACAACAATAAATGCAAGTAAACAAAAGAATATAAACAATTAGAAGTAGAATAAGGACACTAGATAGCCATGGAGGATACAAGTTTGGTGGAGAGAACAAAAAATCGGTAGAGACTGTCAAGATGAATATATAAAAAATTTGACAAATGATAATTGTAAAGTACAATAATCTTAAAGATAATAAATTTTAATTAGCTTAGTTATTAAAGTAGAATTAGTATGAACTTAATTAAGAGAACAAAATGAGATCAATAATTACTTTTCAATAGACGACATAAATCAATACAATTAAATTTAAAATTTAAACATAGGGTAAGATTAGATTTAAGAGTAAAATTTTACAATGATACTGAGGTAGATGCTTGGATAAGTGCATGGAGACTTGACGGATTATTTAGAAGATCATATGAATGAGAGAACATTAGGTAAATGGTAACGCAGAGACAGCACCTTGGACAAAGTTAGATTAAGTTAGGTTAGGCTCAGGCACTGAAAGAGTTATTTTAAGTACTGGCATTGGTCGGGTTCATACCTTTCATAAAAGAACAGTATAATGAAATACCTTGAAATCTCTACCTTTTAGGGTAAAGAGTATTTCTCAAACAAAATAAAATAACTATGTAGGACATGGTGATAGCACAATATTTTCATGATGAAGCACAATTTCCAAATTTATATTAGATAAAAGGTAAGTAAATATACAAATATGTGCTGAATAATCCATCAACATTCTCTTAATCACCTCGCACTAATTTCCCTTTAGCCTATCGTAAGTGTTTCATCTTGTGTCTCGTCATATCTCTAAGGGACTGAATCTCTGAATCTCACCCTGGACACTGGTGAGGTTTGTCACCCAAATGCACAAAAGTGCTGCATTATTACTTAACGTTCTCTGCATTGTTTGCCACACTCAGCTAATTTAAAAGGTCTTTGATCTGAGTGTACTATCCTGTGTGTCTTCATATTTCCAATTTGACTGAATCTCTTCCCACACTCTGGACACTCATGAGGTTTATCATGTGAATGCACTAGCATGTGTTGCTTCATATGTCCTAGCTGACTGAATCTCTTTCCACACTCTGGACATTCGTGTGGTTTGTCACCCGAATGTACTAACATGTGCTGAATTATAGTTCCACGTTCCCTAAACTTTTTGCCACAGTCAGAACATTTAAAAGGTCTTTCATCAGTATGCACCTTACTGTGAGTCTTCATACTTTCAAGGTGACTGAATCTTCTCTTACACATTGGACACTCGTAAGGTTTGTCACGTGAATGCACTAGCATGTGTGTCTTCATACTTCCCATCTGACTGAATTTCTTTCCACACTCTGGACATTCGTAAGGTTTGTCACCCGAATGTACTAACATGTGCCGTATAATAGTTCCACGTTCTTTAAATTTTTTGCCACACTCGGCACATTCAAAAGGTCTTTCATTAGCATGCACGATCTTGTGCTTCTTCATATGTTCAAACTGACTGAATCTCTTCCCGCACTCTGGACACTCGTGAGATTTGTCACCTGAATGCACTAATATGTGCCTCTTGACATGTTGAAGCCACTTGAATCTCTTCCCGCACTCTGGACACTCGTGAGATTTGTCACCTGAATGCACTAATATGTGCCTCTTGACATATTGAAGCCTCTTGAATCTCTTCCCACACTCCGGGCATTCGTGAGGTTTGTCACCTGTATGCACTAACATATGCCTCCTCATACTTCCAGGACGACTGAATCTCTTACCACACTCTGGACACTCGTGTGGGTTGTCACCCGAATGTACTAACATGTGCTGTATTATAGTGCCACGTTTCCTAAATTTGTTGCCACACTCAGCACATTCAAAAGGTCTTTCATCGGCATGAACCTTCCTGTGAGTGTTCATATTTCCAAGCTGACTGAATCTCTTCCCACACTCTAGACACTCCTGTTTTTGTTACCTGAATGCACTAACATGTGCCTCGTCATATCTCCAGAACGAGTGAATACCTTACTACACTGTGGACAATACTAGTGAGTCTTCTTCATGTTAGGTGCAGTTTGTGTCAAGATTTTCTCCCTTGGATGACGGCACGAATGCTGATGATGGGAGACACGTCAATGCTTGAGTGTTGTTTCGTAGAGTTAGATTTAATGTGAGCACTTGGCGGTCAATGATGGGGCGTCCTCTTTATGATACGTGCAGTTTTTATCAAGGTTTTCCCATAATGCTCATGCTGGGCATCACCGGCGAGCGCTGCTAAAATGGCGGCGGTCGCCCAAGCTCTCATCACCTAGGCGTTCCAATGTTTTTTATCTGGTTCCTAATATAATTTTTCATTCTTCTTATTTTTGTGTATTCCTGGTCATTTACGATCAACATTTTTATTTATCCTGATGGTGTTCGTTCAAAGAATGTACTTGGAATTGTTTCTTTAAATAATATTGCACCCAATTATACTTTTTGAAGGATACAGCTACCCCATAGCAGTGGTCGGGGACTTAAGTCGGATACAAGTCACTCCGTACATTGACAACATCGCACACTAATATTTTTACCATTTCGGACACCAGCTTTCGACGTTTCGCATATGTGTACGTGTTCCATATTAAAACGACAATATAATGCTATTCACAATTAAAATCTTCTACTTAACAGGCATATAGTTATTAAATGAAGTTTAGTGATGTAATAGACATAATCCGGAGTTGGTAAGGACACCGCCCGCCAGCGTAAACACAGCACACCCGAATGCCCACAAACACGATACAACGCACAAAACACAACTCTTCTGTCAGTTTTTGGATAAACTCCTTTTATATTTATTATGTGATAGTTATACTTGTATAAAATGATAACTATTATAGGTAAGCGCCTAATATTTAATATTAATCAATAAAAAAGAAGTCAGAAGCCACACACCTGTCTGTACATGTCTTTTGTGTAAAAGTATTTTGGGCGTTCATGTACTTGTGCGCTAGCTGGCGTTCACAACTGTTCTCGCCTACAAGCATTAGAATTAAACAAACAAATTTATTTTTTCATTTATATACAAGAAGAGAAGGCTACCCTTGAGTCTGTAATATTCATCTGATCACTGGTCTCCCATTTGGTCCTCATTGCTTTATCTTACTATTATTAAATGTCAATAACCGTATTATGCAATTTAAATTTCTTCTATTTCTTTCTTTATGTCAGGACCTAGGTTTAATTATCTCAGCAGAGAAAACAAAGATACTAAATCGGCGTCCACCCAGGCAGGGAGGAGCTGTTCGCAAAATGCAACTATCTGATGGCTCCCAGCTTGACTATGTAAACAGATTCAAATACCTTGGCCTTGAGGTGCCACTGTATGGTCCTGTTGTATTCAGACTCTGTCGTCAGTATAAAGAGAGGCTCCGAGCTCTCAAGGCTGTTGCAGGTTATCACTCAGGCTATGGTGCCAATGTCAGAATTGTCAAAATGATGTACCTTGCATACATCAGATCTTTAGTGGATTATGCTGCACCTCTGCTTGTTTTGATGCCTGAAAGAAAGCTTGGAGGGCTTGAAAAATTGCAGAACGAAGCCCTGAGGATAATCCTTGGGTGCCCTCGTACCACAAAGATACTTAATATGAGAAAGGAACTTAATATCCTGAGCGTTGTTGATCGTGTTACTGAAATTAACTGTCAAATTGGTATAAAAATGCTTAGGCTAACTCATCCTAATCCTTGCACAGAAGCCCTCCAGACTTACTTTATTGAAGATCAGCATTGTTCCAAATGGATAACAAAAACTGGAACTCAACTCAGAATGTATGGGGTTCATGATTTGCACCAAGAGAAACAACAACGGCACTTTCCTGCACCGTGGGAGGTTACACCCTTTCCAGTTTTAATCCCTCCCTTTCCACCCAAGAAGCAAATTAGAGATAAGCCCAAGCTTCGTCTTGAGGCAAAGCTCAACGCCTTAAGCCATATTGATGCTCTGTCCACAGAGCATTCTCTCTCTCAAATCATATACACTGATGGTTCCCTACACCGCACCACGGGTGCAGCTGGAAGTGCAGTTGTTCTGACAATGGGCGATGGCTTGTACTTTGAGTGGGGAGTCCGTATAAACAATTGGGCCTCTACCCTTCAGACCGAACTATTTGCCTTGATCCTTGCACTGAAATGTGTACAAGTCTCCAAACTTGATACATTAATTGTAACTGACTCCTTATCATCCTTAAATGCTCTCAACTCTTTAAGACATAACTGTAACATGCTCGTGTCCGAAGCTAGACACAAATACAACAAAATTATTAAGGATGGTAACAGAGTCCATTTCATGTGGTCTCCATCTCATGTTGGCCTCCGAATGCATGATAGAGCTGATAAGTTAGCCAAAGAATCTGCCTTTAAAGGAGCCGTTGAGTGTAACCTTGGATTGTCAATGAGCAATCTGAGAGCAGCAGTACACCGAGAACTTCAACAAGATCTTGTAGATCTGAGGCAAAGTGAAATTGACACCAGTAATTCCATCTATCATCATACTATCATGCAAGAGGAGCCACACATCTATGGATCATCCAATAAAATCAGCAGACTTCTAGATGTTACTGCTGCTCGGCTTAGACTCGGTTACAAGTATCTCTGGGAATTCTCATTATCTGCCGATGTAGACCTGACCAAATGTAAACTGTGTCAACAAAATTATTCGCACACCCTCCGTCACTATGTGATGGAGTGCGAAAAGATACGTGAATTTAGAGACAATTCTATAACCAATGTTCCAGCGATGTGTAAATATTTCATTCAAAATGATCTGCTACCAGAAATTTTAGCCAAATATCCCCAGTTTGCTAACTGTAGGTAGTAACTGAGTGATTGTAACCTATCCACCGCTGCCCACTGGATGGGAGGCGGTGTGCAGGACAAACATATAAATTTTGACACTAGCTCTCCACATATGTCAGTTGCTTAATTTAGAACCTGTACTTGAGGTCGATCTCGAACCCATTGTTGATGTGACGACTTATATTGAATTTTGTAACTAGCTCATCAAGATTGTAACTTGCTTAGCTAAATGAATTGTGGGGTTCAGTCCCTGAGCCCATTATGTGCCTCTGTAACCCTTTCCACTACCGCCCACAAGATGGGTATGGGGTGCATAATAAATGAACTAAAACTAAAACTTTCTTTATTATGCACCATATCCATCCCGTGGGCGGTGGTGTAAAGGATTACAGAGGCATAAAATCGGTTCAGGAACTGAACCCTCTAGTTCGTTTAGCTAAGCAATAACAATGTTTGACGCTAGTTACAAAATTATTAATGTTGTATACACATTACACACACTCATACATACATACATTATATATATACATATATATATATATATATATATATATATATATATATATATATATATATCTATATATATATATCAGTTATATATATATATACGTATACATATATACATACCATACATATTTAATCACCCACACAAATACACACATCAATAATCTTTGTGTCACAAGTGATCAACAAGAGGCTCACAACAGTCACTATACAAGGCACTTTACATCTATGGTGAGTCACAGAGTTACTAGTCTTGCTGCACACCCACACAACTGGGCGGCAGCTTTACAGTCATGTGCTCCACACCCCCCAGTTGGGCGGCAGCTTTACAGTCATGTGCTCCACACCCACCCAGCTTGGCGGCAGCTTTACAGTCATGTGCTCCACACCCACCCAACTGGGCGGCAGCTTTACAGTCATGTGCTCCACACCCACCCAACTGGGCGGCAGCTTTACAGTCATGTGCTCCACACCCACCCAACTGGGCGGCAGCTTTACAGTCATGTGCTCCACACCCACCCAACTGCATGGGCGGCAGCTTTAAAGTCATGTGCTCCACACCCACCCAACGGGTGGCAGCTTTACAGTCATGTGCATGCATTACCTACAGTAAGCAATTTTGGATACTTCGCTAGATTTCGGGCAGCACATCATTATGAATGAAGTTAGTTATTTTAGTTCATTTATTATGCACCCCATACCCATCTTGTGGGCGGTAGTGGAAAGGGTTACAGAGGCACATAATGGGCTCAGGGACTGAACCCCACAATTCATTTAGCTAAGCAAGTTACAATCTTGATGAGCTAGTTACAAAATTCATTATAAGTCGTCACATCACAATGGGTTCGAGATCGACCTCAAGTACAGGTTCTAAATTAAGCAACTGACATGTGAAGAGCTAGTGTCAAAATTATATGTTTGTCCTGCACACCGCCCCCCATCTAGTGGGCAGCGGTGGATAGGTTACAATCACTCAGTTACTACCTACAGTTAGCAAACTGGGGATATTTGGCTAAAATTTCTGGTAGCAGATCATTTTGAATGAAATATTATGAATGAAGTACTTACACATTTCTTATGCAACCTTAATCAAGTTGTCCTTCAGCATTTGTGGTGTTCATACCTACCCTTATCTCTGTATGTTCCTCACATTCACCAGTATCCACAAACATTGACATGTAGGGATATAGACTCTCAGAAAACTTAGTAATTTAAATGCACAGTAGCAGTCCTAGGCGTTCAATCCCCGACCGCCGTCCAAGTGGTTTGGCACCATTCCTCCCCATCCCATCCCAAATCCTTATCCTGATCCCTTCCCAGTGGTTAAATAGTTGTAATGGAACAGGCACTATATATATATATATATATATATTATATATATATTATAT
>WNGS01089978.1:0-11439 GCA_020271785.1 Procambarus virginalis
TAAATAGGAAAACGACAGAAGCGTACTCTAACCTGGCAAAAGTTACAACATCATTCAGAAACCTAAGTAAGGAGGCATTTAGGGCGCTTTACACAGCCTACGTGAGGCGTAGGAGTATGCAGCCTCATCATGGAGGCTGAAATCCTCCCCATCTGAAAAGCATATAAAGAAACTGGAAAATGTTCAGAGGCTTGAAACGAGACTCGTCCCAGAGTTACGAGGGATGAGGTATGAGGAGCGCCTGAAGGAACTGTGCCTTAAGACACTAGAAAGAAGGGAGAGGGGGGGGGACATGATAGGAACGTATAAAATGCTCAGAGGGATTGACAGAGTGGACATAGACGAAATGTTCACACGGAATAGTAACAGAACGAGGGGACATGGGTGGAAGCTGGAAACTCAGATGGAAACTTCCTATCACGGGGATGTTAGGAAGTAGTCTTTTAGCGTGAGAGTAGTGGAAAAATGGAATGCACTTAAGGAGCAGGTTGTGGAAGCAAATACTATTCATAATTTAAAACTAGGTATGATAGGGAAATAGGACCATAGTCATTGCTGTAAACAACCGATGCTCGAAAGGCGGGATCCAGAGTCAATGCTCGATCCTGCAGACACAAGTAGGTGAGTACAAATAGGTGAGTGCACACACACACACACACGACCAGACGAGCGGACAGCACGCAGGGCACGTGACCCTGTGGTCTCGGGTTCGATCCCGGCCCCGGCGAGAAACGATGGCAGAGTTTCTTTCACCCTATGCCTGTGTTACCTAGCAGTAAATAGGTACCTGGGAGTTAGTCAGCTGTCACGGGCTGCTTCCTGGAGTGTGTGTGTATGTGTGTGAGTGTGTGTGGTGTGGAAAAAATAAAAAAATAGTAGTAGTAGTAGAAACAGTTGATTGACAGGTGAGAGGAGGGCCGAAAGAGCAGAGCTCAACCCCGCAAGCACAACTAGGTGAATACAACTAGGTGAAAAATACATACACACACACACACACACACACCAGGAAGCAGCCCGTCACAGCTGACTAACTCCCAGGTACCTATTTACTGCTAGGTAACAGGGGCATTCAGGTTGAAAGAAACTTTGCCCATTTGTTTCCGCCTCGTGCGGGAATCGAACCCGCGCCACAGAATTACGAGTTCTGCGCGCTATCCACCAGGCTACTAGGCCCCCATGTGTGTGTGTGTGTGTGTTTGTGTGTGTGTACTTACCAACTTGTACTTACCTAGTTGTGCTTGCAGGGGTTGAGCTCTGGCTCTTTGGTCCCGCCTCTCAACTTTCAGTCAACTGGTGTACAGGTTCCTGAGCCAACTTGGGTCTATCATATCTACACTTGAAACTGTGTATGGAGTCAGCCTCCACCACATCACTACCTAATGCATTCCATTTGTCTACTACTCTGACACTGAAAAAATTCTTTCTAACGTCTCAAAGGCTCATTTGGGACTCAATTTCCACCTGTGTCCCCTAGTGCGTGTGCTCCTTGTGTTAAAAAGTCTGTCTTTATCTACCCTATCAATTCCTCTGAGAATCGTGTATGTGGTAATCATATCCCCTCTAACTCTTCTGTCTTCCAGTGAAGTGAGGTTTAATTTCCGGAGTCTCTCCTCGTAGCTCATACCCATCAGTTCGGGTACTAGTCTGGTGGCAAACCTTTGACCCTTTTCCAGTTTAGTCTTATGCTTGACTAGATATGGACTCCATGCTGGAGCCGCATACTCCAGGATTGGTCTGACATATGTTGTATACAAAGTTCTGAAAGATTCTTTACACAAGTTTTTAAAGGCCGTTCTTATGTTAGCCAACCTTGCATATGCCGCTGATGTTATCCTCTTGATATGGGCTTCAGGGGACAGGTCTGGCGTGATATCAACCCCCAAGTCTTTCTCTCTCTCTGGCTCTTGAAGTATTTCATCTCTCAAATGATACCTTGTATCTGGTCTTCCTTTCCCCTACGCCTATCTTCAATACATTACATTTGTTTGGGTTAAACTCTAACAACTATTTGTTCAAAGATTGATATTTTTTCCTAAGACGTTATTGAACCTCTGAACCACATAAATATATTTAAAAAATGACTTACACCTCATCTAAGTTGTACAGAAATCTCCTGAACTCTTCTAACTTGGCGCTGGCGGCCTATAAGCTTTCTGGCTTGGTTCTGACCGCCCTCAGTGTCTCTGCCGTCCTGTTCTGTTAACTTCGTGGTCTATTCTTCACTTTCACCAAGTGCTGGAACAGCAAGCACTGTCTCTGTACTCTTAGCTGTCACACGATGACTCTTTCTCATTTCCTGCCACGCAGGCCAGGTATGCAATGCTAACTTTACCCGTCTACGATAACCTACGATAACCATATATTTCCCTGTTCGTACTAAGCTTAGAAGCTTAATTTGTCTTTTTCTTTCCCCCGCTTCCACCGATATGTATCATGAAGCTATGAATGATGCCCGCTAAATGATGCTCACCTCATCCCACTTCTCTAAGCCCTTGTTCATATCACTAGCCCCCAGGAGAACTACGGGCTCACCATAGCCCGTGCTGCTTGGAACTTTTTGTTCCAAGTAGCGAATCTTAAACAACAACTAGCCCCCATATTCTCAGCTTTTTGCGCTTGGTTGCTATCCAGCTCAGAGACATAACCTCGTGGACTCCAGCTCGAACCCGCTGGCAATACAACACCTTCCAGCGTCCAGTCGTAAAACAGTCAATGGTTTATTACACTACAAAAGACTTGATTGTCCGTCTGGCCGTAGTTCGAATTTTTGTCCTTTTTTTTAATTTTTCGAACCAGAAATGTTCTGAGCATTTTAGTAGCAATTTTACAGTTTATCTATTTTAGTATTTTATTAGTTTAGTACACTGATGGTTTCATGTTTTCTGTAATAGCTATAGTTTGTCATTTTTTTTTATTTTGTAGATGGTTAGATGGGATAGTCGGCTGTGTCCGGGTCGAGCCTGCATCCAGGCCTCGTCGACACGCCTTATAGGTCTCCCCCCCCCCTCACACACATCCCTATCTCCTCCAAAACATACCCTCGCAGGTGTCTGCCCACTCACACCCTCCCTGTGTCCCCAATAAACACACACTCTCTATCCAATTCTATCTCCCCAATCATTGGACTGGGCAGAAGAGCGACGTTCTCGCTTTTTGCAAGTCGGTGTTCAATCCCCGTCCGTCCAAGTGCTTTGGCACCATTCTTTTCCTCCGTCCTATCCTACATCCTTATTCTCATATCCCTTCCGAGTGGTATATAGTCGTTTTTGACTACATACACTCTCCCAGACTCAACACACACAACACCCTCCCGATCTCCCCCAATTTCACACCCTCTCCATAAACCCCTCAACACACCTTTCCACTCTCGTCACATCACTGTAACCATTTGCACTACTCACATTCTTCATCATTGAAAATCTTCACATCCCTCCTTCTCCATCCTCCGGCCCTGTCCGCACACACTCTCACCATCTCCCACACACAGACACCCTCCCTGTCTCACCCACATATACACTCTTCCTTCACCCCCTCCCCTCCCTTTCCACACACACACACACACACCCACTCCATCTTCCCCATTACTCCGTTACACACTTTCCTCGTCTCGCTTCATATGCATTTGTGCAGCTACCCTAGACTATATAAAGTACAGTGTATCAAAAAGCTAGCTACGTGATGCTAAGAAATCCCCATCACATAGGATGTCATACAGAGGCATGTGATAAGTAGCTAGCACTGGCAGCCTCTGGGTGCATTATGAGGATATCATCAACACAAGAGTGAATAAGGTAGCAGGGGTACTAAAAGTCCCCATCTCGCAGGATGGTTAGTCATACAGGGCCATATATTTAGTAGCCTGCACTGGCAAATTTTGGGTGCAATATGGGGATATCTTCAAGAAAACGAGAGTAAATGAAGCAATTGCAAAGCTCTAGGTAACTCATGCCAACGGGTCTGAATGCTCTAATAACTGGGCATTCGGTGATGACGTGTGGGAGATCATGCCGCAGTTCCTGCTCACAGAGTTTGCACTTGGAGTGCTCAGGATCGGGAGATCCGTCACCTGTAGCCACCAGCCACAGGTAACGGTAACTCAAGCTGATCCTGGCAACCACTGTGTCGCAGAGTCTGGTGGACGTCTTGTGCTGCCCATAGATATAGGTTTCAGATCTGAACAAATCATAGCTTTTAATACCGGTGCTTTCAGGTCGTTGGGAGTCAGTAATTTCTTTCCTATCAGATCTGAGTGTTTGGACCAATACAGTTTTGACAGCAGAGATGGGGATACCTAGATCTAATTCAACTTCATCCTTGTTACACGCTAATTTGGCTGCAATGTCTGTCTCATTATGATGGGTTATATTTATGTATGAAGGTATCCATACAAAGGAGATTCGAGACCCTTTACTCTGTGCAGCAATTAGGTCATTTATAATTGGGAGTATGAGGTTCTTGCTGTCGATCTTCTAAGAGAAGTTTTCGATTGCTTGAAGAACAGACTTTGAATCACAAAATATTATTCCTCCTCCAATGTTTTTTAATGTACTGGTAGCTAAGTGTAATGCTGCTAGTTCTGCTTGTGTGGAGGTCAGCCATTTGTTTAACCTGACACTGACAGTCTTTGTGCAAATATTATTTCTATAAAACCTACATGCTGCTGCAGTCCGTCCAGTAGAGGATTGGACTGAGCCGTCGGTGTAGACAGAGTGCTCGTGAGATCTTAAACTCTCGTGGAGGAGGCAATTGTTTCAAGTGTGACAGCTTTGAGAACAGCAAGATTCTCATTATCTTTCTTGGTGACAGGTGTGTATGATACTTGAATGGTGGGGTACAGTTAAAGAGGAATATCAGAGACAGGTAGATTGCACTTAAAAGGAATGTTAAGTTTAATGAGATTGTAGGCATTGTTGCTCAGCCAGTTATCATAAAAGGAGTGAGTTGGTATATCGGCACCAGTCAAAAGGGTGTTAACAGCACTAACTAATTTGTCTCTGTGCAATGCAGGAGATGTAGGGTCTCTCATGACTTTAAGGTAAAAGGTAGTGTTGACTTGCATTATTTTCTCTAGTATGGTTGGAAGCTTCAGTTCTTCCCGCGTGTTGATGATTCTTGTGCATCTTGGGACACCAAGAATTATCCTCATGGCCTCATTCTGTACTACTTCAAGTTTGTCCAACACAGAGGAGGGGAAATTAATTAAGTGCAGAGCATTATAATCAACGAGAGATGTAACGAACATCATATGGAATAGTCTAGCATATTTAATATTGATACCAATATTCTTACCAGTAAGTGTTTTCAATGGTTTTAGTCTTTCTTTTAACCTACAGAGTAGATCATTTACAATGTCACTGTTAATACCAACTCCAAGGTATTTGTGCTGCCTACACGTTTCAATGTTCTGGTTATTGACCTTGAAAGTTATAGGGACATGAGTTTTCTCTTGGGGATGGAGAACTCTGGATATAGTTATAGAGATAACAAGACCACATTCAATGCTTTTAGCAGCGAATGAATCAAGTAGAGCTTGCAGTCTAGTTTGGGAATTTGCAACAATTTTTTTTTTATTAATTCCTTAGGTACATCTGCATTAGTGCAGCTACCCTAGACTATATGAAGTGGAGTACAGTGTGTCAAAGAAGCTAACTAGTTGATGCTTGAAAATCCCCATCACACAGGATGGTTAGTCATACAGAGGCATGTGATGAGCAGTCTGCACTGGCAGACTCCGGATGTATTTTGAGGATATCATCAACACAAGAGTGCAACAATGTAATTCTTTTAACATGCTAAACTCCACGGATTTACGGTTGCACATTTCATATACTTCGACCTCTTGAAGGGGGGTATAGTGTGGTTGATTCCCCTTCTAGGGTGGGATAGGGACTTACCCCCAACCACTCTGAGACTCCCCGTAAAATCACTATGCAAAGTTGCGTAAAGCCAGCCCCAAGCGTCTGCCTTTCAACCTTGGACAGACAGACAGACAGACAGACAAACATTCTCTTATATGTATAGATAATGGGACGTATAAAACATGCTGTTAATTCCTGAAATATATTGTGACTTCACATTCAATTTTAATATTTATTCAAGTACTATTACTTATTTTTCCTTCACTGTTTAGTAGTATTAATGCCAGCAGCAATGTTCATTCCTGTGACGAGTCTCTGCCATAATGGATCACCAGCTCTCTTCACCATCACTGCCGACACCACAAGGTAACAGTGACAACGGTGACACAGATAGTGAAAATGTGCTACTGGTGTCTGATCCCCCCCCCCCACTTAAGCCACCTCCTGAAGAACTGACAGGTTCTTGCCTCCCATCCGTTCCTCAGGCACGAATTCCGAGTCCTGGTGACACGTTTCTCTCTCTCTCTCTCTCTCTCTACAATGTAACCTGCTGAGGCTCTCTCCCTGTACATACATGTATCATGTGTTCTTGCTGACGCCTATTCTCTCTCCGCAGACACGTGTCCCATGCTGCTGCGGGGGACGTGGACCAAGGGCTCGGCCACCAGCGCCACCAGCGAGGCTCCGGTCGGGACGGCGCCGCCGCGGGTGGGTGGCGGACCGACCAAAACCGGCGAGGAGGCTCCTGCGGTTCCGGCCGGCTGCGGCACCGCCCGCACCGGCTGGAGCATGAAGCTGTGGCGGCGCGGGTCGTCCCAGGAGAGGCCGCTCCAACCGACGTCATCCCAGGGCTCGGAGAACTCCTACACGGAGGAGCCGTACGTCAACGCCGACGCACAGAGCGCCGTTTACGCCGAGCTCAACTCCACGACGGCTTCGACGCCCGCCGGGAGTGGCAGCGGCGTCGTGTCCTACCGGCCGTACTCCCTCAACACCTACTCCGAAATCCCGGATCCACTCCGGCCGCTGTCTCTGGCCAGCGGCCTGCGGGCCTACATCAGCGAGAGCACCTACGAGAACGCCGGTTACGTGCTCTCGGAGGCCGGTTTAGAGCAACCGGAGAGCTCCGTCGGGTCGACGTCGACGCCCTCCTCGGCCTACTACTCCGACGTGTCGTCTTCCGACCACCGCAACAACAACAAGAAGAAGAAGAAGAGGAAGAACGACGAGCGCAGCCACCACGTGACGCCGGCCAACATCTCGGCCAGCGTCACAATGATGAACCACCACAACATCCTGGCCGGCGGCCGTCCCAACCTGTCCCCGGCCCACCGGGAGCTCGGCCACGCCCTCCACAACCACGAGATCTTTCCCCTCGCCCTCGAGATCCTCCCGCAACACCTCGTCCTCGACACCAGAGGGCTAGAGGCGGTCCTCCCGCCTCTCCAGCCCAACATGAACGTCATCCACACCGCCAATCAGGTGCAGACGTTACCTAGCTTAAAAAACGCGGGCGAGACGGGCATCAGAGCAGCCGTCTCTTCCGCCCCCTGTTCAGGGGGCGTTCCTTTCGTCCCCTGTCCCGGGGGGGTCTCTTCCACCCCCTATCCAGGGGGCGTCCCCACCAGTGGGACTCAAGGTGCTGTTAATGGTGTTAGAGGGGTTGGGATACCACCTGGGACCCTAATATGTGGGTCTGGGGTCACCGCTCCCCATCCAGGAGTCCCGAGTGGGGTCACCGCTCCCCATCCAGGAGTCTCGAGTGGGGTCACCGCTCCCCATCCAGGAGTCCCGAGTGGGGTCACCGCTCCCCATCCAGGAGTCCCGAGTGGGGTCACCGCTCCCCATCCAGGAGTCCCGAGTGGGGTCACCGCTCCCCATCCAGGAGTCCCGAGTGGGGTCACCGCTCCCCATCCAGGAGTCCCGAGTGGGGTCACCGCTCCCCATCCAGGAGTCCCGAGTGGGGTCACCGCTCCCCGTCCAGGAGTCCCGAGTGGGGTCACCGCTCCCCATCCAGGAGTCCCGAGTGGGGTCACCGGAGGGTCACCTGGGATAGTCACTGGAATACCAGGTGTCGCGAGTGGAGTGCCTGGGATAGTCACAGGACCGGCTGGGATGGCCAGCGGAATGCCTGGGGTGACCGGTGGAGTACTCGGGGTCATCGGTGGAGGACCCGGGGTCATCGGTGGAGGACCTGGGGTCACTGGAGGACCAGGGGTTATCGCTGGCGTGCCTGGGGTCACTGGAGGACCCGGGGTTATCACTGGCGTGCCTGGGGTCACTGGAGGACCAGGGGTTATCGCTGGCGTGCCTGGGGTCGCTGGAGGACCCGGGTCATCAGTGGCACACCTGGGGTCACCGTACCTGGTTTCATCAACAACAATAACAATATTGAGGAAGAGGGAGAAGAGGACGACGAAGAAGAGGAAGAGGAAGATGACGAGGAAGACCAATCCAACAGGCCGCTGCCTCCACTACCGAGTCGCCAGGTCAAGGGACCCCAGCGCCGGGGGGTGTACGTGGGGCCCCCCAGCAAGCAAGACCAGCCACTTCCCCCGTTCCCTCAGACTATGTTTAGGAACGGCCCCTTCACCCTTCACTCTGATGCTCTCCGCGGCCCATCAGCGAAGGGGCGTTACCTGGGATTCCTTAAAGAAAGTTTCCTACTGGTGCTTAGAACACCCTAATCCGTACGGTCTAGTGATTAATAGGATACATTCCTTCAGTAGCAATAGGTCTGGGTATATATATATATATATATATATATATATATATATATATATATATTATATATATATATATATATAGAAATATATATATATAAGAAATATATATATATAATATAATATATATATAATATATATATATATATATATATATATATATATATATATAATATAATATATATATATTATATAATATATATATATATCACGTCAATGTGTGAATAAAGGCATTTAGTGGTATGAATATTTCAGTTTGAAACTAATAGTAGAGAAATTTTTTCGCGAGCAGCAGGTGATTGAGGCACTCTGGTCACGCTCGCGCTGTGCTAAATTGCATACATGAAAAATACACGAGGTGTTGCCCACGAGAAAGGTTAATATAATGGTCTTGCAATACAGGCAGAACACAGAAGATAAAATTTGTAATATGAGTGCGTAAGAACTTTTATCTGTATCGTGGAGAGACAAGGATCTCAAAATCAAACTCACAAAAATACCCTTGTGACAAAATAAGCGAAAAGACAAACAAATAAAAATTCTTCCCCGGCCTTTGACAGGAAAGAGGGGAAATGCAAAAGGGGGGCCCGCGTGCCCTCTGTCCTAGAAGGCATTCTGTGTGTGTGTGTACATAGTCGTGTACAGAGTGTACATAGATGAAGCATTACCTAGGCTAAGTTTTGTTTGTGAAGGATTCCGTACTTGCTGGGTTATGTTGTTCTTCCTTGTGACTGTGATGCCGTGGTATGGACGGAGGTTCGATCCTCACCACCCCCCCCTCCCTCTCCCCCCACCCAGAGAGAAGAGCGAGAGACGTCTCCAAGCACGCCATATAGAGACGAGAGAAGTCTCCGAACAAGTTCATCAGTAGTGGTCCTAGGCTACTGCCTTGAGTTGCCACGTATAGCATTGATTCTTTTGTGTGGCGAAGAAAACAAAAACCATTATCATCCAGAGCAATATTTACACAAAAAAGATATTCCTTCATTATTTATATTATTGTGAAATTTATTAAAAACTGGAGCCAGCGCTCAAGAGTCCCCCCCCTCCCCTATTGTGTATATCGCTCATGTCATGTAAGAAAGCTATCGCAGTCAGCTGTCAGGATCGGTAGCTTACGCCAGCTGTCCGGATTCAGTGGTTCATGTCAGCTGTTCCTCACGACTCCCGGGTTTCGGATCCTCGTATATCAAGGGGAGGGAGCGTGATAAGGGCAGATAAGCGCACAGTGAGGGCACTCCACGCTCAATGAGGACTAGTCAACCTGTAACATTCCAGGGCTTGGGAGAGGGGGGGGGGGTGGTTGCCTTGGGTCTCCCACCTCTTCTCCGGGTTCCCCTCCAGCCGCCTCCTCCTCTTCTCCCTTCCTTATTTCTGTCTACGCCTTTCTCTGTCACTTCTTTATCTCTTTGCGCCTTGTTTTTTTGGTGAGCCGCTCTGGTTTTGTGCCCCATCTGTTCCTTAGGCTCCATAATTCACCCGTTGCGATCTCTCTATATTTATAATATTCAAATTATTTTAATTTGCCCCATAATTATAATTCCTATTCTCCCGTTGCGAATAAATTCGTCTCAGACGATTGTTGACGAAAAAAAGGTTTATCACAACTTTACAATAAATCAATTACAAAAACACCTAGAGAATACAGTGCAATAACAAGACTGACGCTGATGCTACTTTGCTTCTCTGCGATGTTCCCACTACAGCCTTTGAAACTACACCTCTCCCCTCCCCCCCCCCCCCCACGCTCTCCTAATACCTCGCTCGTCGTCTCCTATTTGCAATTCATTTTGGCAAATCCTTTGAGTCTGCAACACACACACTCAGGCGACGCGTCTTAGCTCTGGCAACTTTCGGAAGCATCCTACGAGGATGAATTAGAGAAGGAAAAGAAGCATCTAAAAGTGTACTTTGGACTGCTGTTGTTTCGCAGTGTCTAAACACTTATCTAAAATAGCGAATCCTGTTGTTACAGAGGCCGAGTTTTCTGTGTATTTTGCATAATATAATTTACGAATCATTTATTCGCTGATACGTCTTAAGATATGGTTCCTCAAACACTATGATATTCACTGCAATATTTTCCGAGTCAAGCGTCTCGATATATTCCCTTTCGGCGAAAGCAGCGAAAAATATTTATAACAAGAGTAAGGAAGAATAGAAACGCAAATAGGAGAGTTGGGAAGAGGGAAGAGAGAGGAGAAAGTGAGGGAGACTGAAATTAGGAAATGGGATGGATTTAGAGATAAAAAAGGGAAAGAAGTTTGGAGAAATGAAAGAGAGTGTGTGTTAGATCGGGAGGAAAAGTGAGATGTAGAGGGAAGGATGAGTAGAGTTGAGTGGGAGGGGTGAGAGATGGAAGGTGGATTAGGGAGCAGTGATATGCGAAGGAGGGAGAGAAGTGAAAGTCTCGAAGGAGAAAATCTAGAGCATGAGAAAGGAGAAACAAAAAAATAAGTTGATACTCCCACTCAGAGAGAATTTAATCACTTCCGATATGATTTGATTTTTTTCAGTCAATATGTCCTGACAACATTCCCTTACTGCCGTGTGAGAAATATATAAGTTTTTTGTAAGACACTTTAAAGGTATTTTGTCTAATTTGTTGTTTGTTGTTATGTTATTTGTTGATGCAATTTTGATATATGTTTTTGCTTGTTCGGTCTGTAGTTGTCAGTGGCTACATTTGTTTTTTGTAATGTCCATTATGGACATTCGTCGCTTGTTTTCTCTTCATTTGTTACTGATTCAAAATATGGTAACTGTTGACATTTTTTCATCTGAAAACAAAAAGATAGTCTTTTGTTTGTGTAAAGCATGACCATTCAAAGCCTACTTACACTGATTATACTCTATAA
>WNGS01089979.1:14686-33759 GCA_020271785.1 Procambarus virginalis
ATCATCACTTTAACCATCTTTACTTCACAACCATCATTACTGTATCAATTGTTCACTACAAATGACCATCACTAACCGTCTTTACACTCATACAATCCTCCTCATTCTAACCATCTTAACTACTCACACTGTAACCATCTTCGCTAAGATTCGCTTCGCCATCTTGTGTATAAACGCTATACACAATCTCCAACACTGTAACTATCTACACTACACACAACCATCATTATCACTGTAACCATCTTCACTAAATACTGTCTTCATCTCTGTAGCCATAATCACTACCCGGATACCGCTAGGTTCCCCTTGGACACCCTTCCCTGCCCTCTCACCACCTTCCCTGCCCCTCTCACCACCTTCCCTGCCCCTCACCACCTTCCCTGCCTCTCACCACCTTCCCTGCCCCTCACTACCTCCCTACCTCTCACCACCTTCCCTGCCTCTCACCACCTTCCCTGCCCCTCACTACCTTCCTGCCCCTCTCACCACCTTCCCTGCCCTCTCACCACCTTCCCTGCCCCCTCACCACCTCCCTGCCCCTCACCACCTTCCCTGCCCCTCACCACCTTCCCTGCCCCTCACCACCTTCCCTGCCCCTCACCACCTTCCCTGCCCCTCACCACCTTCCCTACACTTCCTTACATTACTGTCCTTCACACCTTCCCTAAAGCTCACCATCTTCCCAACACTTCGCAAGCTCCCTACCCAACTTTCACTACTTTCCATCTCCTTCACCGTCTTGTCTGCACCTCACCACCCAGCCCGTCCTCTTAAGGTGTCCCAACGGCGAGACCACCTCCCAGACGACCCAAAACATAAACGGGACAATACGTCACTTTCGCGAGCCGCTTCCTTTTCTAGTACGATATTTTTTGGCCTTGTGTAACGCCGCCACCTTTCCTACCCTTAATCACCTCCCTTACCTTAATCACCTCCCTACCTTCATCACTTTCCTGTATCACTGTAACTATCTTTAATATAAATAAGTTATAAGACAAACTAACATTTAATCATGTTGAAAATAGTATGCTTAATAAATGTTAGAGAATAGAGTCTGTTATTGATAAAGATAGATACAAAATGTAGTAGGCTTGGAATTTTCGTCGACTATGTAGGGGGCCACAATTTGCCCCGATTTTCTTTTATGGGACTAAAAGGACTGTCCCTTGAAGAGCCTATGTCCATCCCGCACCCCAGACCATTCAATCTGCCAAGTTTAGCGATGGGCTTCAACCTTGGATACAAACAGACAGACGGGTATACATTGTCACTTATAGATAAAGAATGTAGATTCACTCCTCCCAGGTAAACTTCATGATTGAATGCGAACCAGTAATCACTTCCACAGTACGAGCTCCTCTTAATAAAACAGAACCATCAGCTTAGTAACAAAACAGCACAAATTCCCCATTTCAAGCCCCCCAAAACGTGTTCCACTTTTGCTTCATAAGAATGACACAGTGACCTAGTTCTGAGTTACGACACTCCAAGGCACCACGGCTTGGGACGGCCATGATTGCTTCTCCAGGTCACACACAAGACACAAAAGGAAAGTCCAAACTTGGACTCTGCTGATGGAACAATGGATAGCTTCCGCGCTGACAGCGAAACTCGCTGGTGGCCGCAGAGTTCCATATCTTGAATACTGGAACCATCACGGCCTCGGATACTGTCTGAACCCCTCCCAGCCTGGACACTGGTGGATACAGTCGTTAACCATTCCGACCTGGATACTGGTGGACACTTGCGTCATTACAGCCTAGACACTGCTGGATACTGGAACCATCACGGCCTAAACACTGCTGGATGATGCTGACACTACCACTGCGCCACCGTGTGATTACTACCTTCTTTTGGGTCCAGGTCTCTGGCCAGGCTTCCTGGTTGACGGTCAGGTCCACCATGCTGCGAGACGCTCCTCGCAGTCCCACGAATGCAACACAGTCCGTCGACCAGATATCCTTTATAGTTGTTTATCAAGTTATCTTTTGAATACAGTGAGAGCTTGACCACAAGTAGCAATCCAGATTGAAATTCTTGCAAATTTATGTTCTTTCACACTATTGTGATTTATCAAGTCGATGCAGCTTTACGGTTAATCACTTGTTATTAAAATATAAATCAATTTCTAATTAATTCTAAAATGGCAGATGGATGTATAGGATTTAAGCTCCTACAAGGAAGGTTTCTTCTTTTAGAAATGGCAAGATGAGGAAATTTAGGCTTTCAAGATAGTGCTTCACCATTAATAGAGCAGTTAATTTTTTTCATGATCATACTATAGTTATGTTAATTTAAATTGTTACGTTTGTAGGATATATTATATTTTATTAATTTTTTATTTTTTGGTTAATCGGTGTCTACTGGAAAGTCAAGAAGTTGAAATTATTTGAACTATTCTTCCTGCTATTATTTTAATTTTTATTGCGTTTCCTTCTTTACGACTTTTGTATTTATTAGAAACCAGAATATGTCTGACTAATTAGTCTAATCTTCGACAAGAACGTCAACAGTTACTCCTGCGATGTCTTCAACAATTACCAGTGTCGCTATGATGTAATTCGTCTAAAATGTTTAAAAGGAAAACGGTTGAATTCAACATATTTGGAAAACATACATAGGTTGAAGGTTTTATTTGTTAGAACTTTAATACGAACTTAACTACCAAGCTTGGTGTTGTCTTGATCAAGTTCACTGAGGTCTAGATGACCTGGTTTTGTGTAATCTTAAAGTCCAAACCTGTAGTACACTTCCTCAGATAACTTAGTGAAATTATAAAAATTTTCACAATAATATTTCAGACAAAGTTTTAGCATTTAAGATGTTTATTCTCTCACTATGTAACCATGCTGATGCATCAACTTAACAACAGCACTCTGGTCATGGTCGTCTTGTAAGTGATCCAGTCAAGTGCCAATATGACCTTACTCTCAGTGCCTTGTTACGTCGCAAACACGGTGCCTTGTTTTAGTCGACAATTCCAACTGCTCGTTACGTTGCCACAGAGAGAGAGAGAGAGAGAGAGAGAGAGAGAGAGAGAGAGAGAGAGAGAGAGAGCTGTGGTTGGATAACAATATCCTGGATATTACAGTATGCAGATATATTCACCAGCCAGGGTACTGCAGCTGGTCACCCACCAGCCTCTGCCTGCCTTCTAGCTTGGCTAACACTTAATTAAATGTAGCAATAGTGGATAGAGAGAGAAACAAAAAGAAATACAAAGAGCAAGACAAATAAATGATTAAACCCGCTTTCATACACTCATCAAGCCTTAAAACACACGTATATTTGTTAAATCTATGTCTCTCAAACACACACACACACTCACTCAAGAGGCAGGCACACACACGCATATGCGCACGTACACAAGCACACACGCACAAAAAGCACACGCGTGTGCCACACCTTTAAATGAACATACAGTACTCCAGAGTTCAAACATGCAAGTTCAGAGGAACAACTTACCTAATAACAGATGGAGATATCTAGATCTAGTTCAACTTCCTCTCAGTTGCAGGATATTTTGGCGGCTCTATATGTCTTCATAATGGGTTATGTGTGTACCTTACTTCGCTGTTACCGTGCGGTGATTACGAGATCAACGTCCCCGTGGTTCGGTCTCTGACCACGCCTGGTTGATGGTCTGGTCAACCAGGCTGATGGAGGCGGCTACTCTCAGCCTGACATATGAATCACAGCCGGGTTGGTCAGGTATCCTTTGGAGGTGTTTATCGAGTTCTCTCTTGAACACTGTGAGGGGTCGGCCAGTTATGTCCCTTATGTGTAGTGGAAGCGTGTTGAACAGTCTCGGGCCTCTGATGTTGATAGTTCTCTCTTGAACACTGTGAGGGGTCGGCCAGTTATGTCCCTTATGTGTAGTGGAAGCGTGTTGAACAGTCTCGGGCCTCTGATGTTGATAGTTCTCTCTTGAACACTGTGAGGGGTCGGCCAGTTATGTCCCTTATGTGTAGTGGAAGCGTGTTGAACAGTCTCGGGCCTCTGATGTTGATAGTTCTCTCTCAGAGTACCTGTTGCACCTCTGCTTTTCAACGGGGGTATTCTGCACATCCTGCCATGTCTTCTGGTCTTATGTATGAGGCCAGAAGTCATGGCATGCTTGTATGAGATAGAATACATACAAAAGTTACTAAACGTTTTCTAACGTTTCTAAATGTCCCGTTTTCTGTTCGTGGGTCCTCTGGTTTGGTTAGGGTACCTTAGTACAGCAGTTTCTTGACGTTGGGAACGCTAGCGAGAACGGGATGCACGTATAGTATATATGTGCGAGTATTATTTCCAAAACCAACATGCAGCCGAATGTTTTTTTTTATTATTAAATTATGAGGTACATCTGCATTAGTGCAGCTACCCTAGACTATATGATGTGTAGTACAGTGTTGTCAAAAAAGCTAACTAGTTAATGCTAAAAAATCCCCATCACACAGGATGGTTAGTCATACAGAGGCATGTGATAAGCAGTCTGCACTGGCAGACTCCGGGTGCATTTGAGGATATCATCAACCGAATGGACATATGCTGCCTGATGTAAAGTCTACGGTATATTCAACCCACGGTTCAATTACTTATATTTCCGACCGTCAGCATTAGTCTGCAGACACTGAATAGTGTCATCACACCTCCAAGGCTGGTTGGTACCGTAGCCACCCCTACACGGTATCTGTACTCACCTAGTTGTGACTGCGGGGGTTGAGCTCTGGCTCTTTGGTCCCGCCTCTCAACTGTGAATCAACTGGTGTACAGATTCCTGAGCCTATTGGGCTCTATCATATTTACACTTGAAACTGTGTATGAAGTCAGCCTCCACCACAGCACTGCCTAGGGGACACGCCCCACCAACACCCACCGACGCCCCAACCAACACCTTCCCTCGGCCCCATCAATACCCCCACCAACACCCACCCTCGCCCCCACCAACACCCATCCTCGCCCCCACCAACACCCATCCTCGCCCCCACCAACACCCATCCTCGCCCACACCAACGCCTACTCTCGCCCACAACCTCACTCACCTTTAAATACAAAATCGATACGTTTACGCAGGTGAAAATGACCCTTTACCACCATTTCCATACAAAAAAATGTAGGTCCTGCTGTCAGCTGTGCTAAATGTAAGTCCTGCTGTCAGCTGTGCTAAATGTAAGTCCTGCTGTCAGCTGTGCTAAATGTAAGTCCTGTTGTCAGCTGTGCTAAATGTAAGTCCTGTTGTCAGCTGTGCTAAATGTAAGTCCTGTTGTCAGCTGTGCTAAATGTAAGTCCTGTTGTCAGCTGTGCTAAATGTAAGTCCTGCTGTCAGCTGTGCTAAATGTAAGTCCTGTTGTCAGCTGTGCTAAATGTAAGTCCTGTTGTCAGCTGTGCTAAATGTAAGTCCTGTTGTCAGCTGTGCTAAATGTAAGTCCTGTTGTCAGCTGTGCTAAATGGAGGTCCTGCTGTCAGCTGTGCTAAATGTAAGTCCTGTTGTCAGCTGTGCTAAATGACGGACTCTCGAGTAGTCTGATTCAAAATGTTCATGGCAGAATTACATTAATAAGATAAGAGAAAACACACATGCTAACAGTGACTGGGTTCAGGTGCAAGTCACAAACTATACTAAGTATTGCTTTGGCAGCCTCCCTCGACGTGTGCCGCTCCTTAAACACGACATGAGGAAACATTTCACTCTAATCCAAGGCATCCCTCGAGATCCTCCAGCATCCCTCGAGATCCTTCAGCATCCCTCGAGATCCTTCAGCATCCCTCGAGATCCTCCAGCATCCCTCGAGATCCTTCAGCATCCCTCGAGATCCTTCAGCATCCCTCGAGATCCTTCAGCATCCCTCGAGATCCTCCAGCATCCCTCGAGATCCTTCAGCATCCCTCGAGATCCTTCAGCATCCCTCGAGATCCTCCAGCATCCCTCGAGATCCTCCAGCATCCCTCGAGATCCTTCAGCATCCCTCGAGATCCTTCAGCATCCCTCGAGATCCTCCAGCATCCCTCGAGATCCTTCAGCATCCCTCGAGATCCTTCAGCATCCCTCGAGATCCTTCAGCATCCCTCGAGATCCTTCAGCATCCCTCGAGATCCTTCAGCATCCCTAGAGATCCTTCAGCATCCCTCGAGATCCTCCAGCATCCCTCGAGATCCTTCAGCATCCCTCGAGATCCTTCAGCATCCCTCGAGATCCTCCAGCATCCCTCGAGATCCTTCAGCATCCCTCGAGATCCTTCAGCATCCCTCGAGATCCTCCAGCATCCCTCGAGATCCTTCAGCATCCCTCGAGATCCTTCAGCATTCCTCGAGATCCTTCAGCATCCCTCGAGATCCTTCAGCATCCCTCGAGATCCTTCAGCATCCCTCGAGATATCAGTTACCGTGAGTGCCAGAGGGTCTCATCTGGAAACTGGTCCACGTGGTACGGTGTGCCACTAATGTACCACTAGTGAATAATTATTTTTGTGGCTGTACTTATGCGTCTTGATTCTTAAGTTCTCCGTGAAAAATCTTTTGTATTAATGATAAATAATAATAAATAATAAATAAATAATATTAATAAAGAGCGAGTGTGTATTTATAATTTGTATTTACCGTTTATGTTTGCAGAATCGTGCTATTAACTCTTGGACCCCGCCTTTCTAACCGATCTATTTTCCTCTATTATGTCTCCTACATATATTTCGCTCTAACATACACACACACACATAGGAAGCAGCCCGTAGCAGCTGTCTAACTCCCGGGTACCTATTTACTGCTAGGTCAACAGGTGCATCATGGCGAAGAAACTCTGCCCATTAGTTTCTGCCTCGGCCGGGAATCGAACCCTTATGTCTACGACCCCCCCAAGCGCTGTCTACTCAGCAGCGAGACCCGCGCACGTGTGTTTGTGTGTGTGTGTGTGTGTGTGTGTGTGTGTGTGTGTGTGTGTGTGTGTGTGTGTGTGTACTCACCCAGTTGTGCTTGCAGGGGTTGAGCTTTGGCTTTTTGATCCCGCCTCTCAACCGTCAATCTACTGGTGTACAGGTTCCTGGGCTTCTCGAGCTCTACCAAATCTACATTTGAAACGGTGCATGGTGTGTGTGTGTGTGTGTGTGTGTGTGTGTGTGTGTGTGTGTGTGTGTGTGTGTGTGTGTGTGTGTGTGTGTGTGTGTACACATTGTAGGCCTTACGTATATATTCTGGAGGTACAGTATATAACGCAGCTCAGTCTAAACAAGAACACCAGCACAAGAAACATTGCAGTATTGGTAAGGCGTTATCTTCACCTCAGTGAAAAAAGTCTAAACAGACAAGAACAATTTCCTTGACGCTGTTCAGCAGGAGTGGTGGTCTCCAGGTGGCTGGCAAGATCCACGAAAACAAGCATTTATGTACACCAACGAGTATGTTAAACAAAACAAAAGTTAAACATTCGGCTAAATTCAAGGAGTGTATTTGTGGTTACCAATGACTGTAACCAGCGTCCGAAGCACCCACCCAACCCTCTACCACCTCAACCCGTTCTCGCACTTGCTTATAGTCAATATTTGGCTTATTAATATGTGCATATGTGACATAATAAGTTATTGTGAATATTTAAGTTTACCTTGAAAAGCTGAATAGAAAACACCGACCTAACCTAACCATCTTAGTATGTTAAGATAAGCATCGTATTGCTTCTTAATTACAATTAGTACTTAACCTATACCTACATTGATATTACAGTTTTATAAAAATAATAAAACAAAACTAAAATATTTAAATAAATTGTAAAGTAACTCAGGATATTGCCAAATTTTGTATAAAATCTCTATTATTTAATAAAACTGGTCTTTTTGTTCCAGGTAACGAATCTTATACAACAACAACAATAACAACAAAACTGAAAAAAAATTCTAATATTAAAACTGGTGTATAGCAAATCGGACGGAAGAGTTTGTACCTTGAAAACAAAATTAAACTTGGAATATACCACATATGTACTTAATAATAAGCCAAATAGTGCCTATAAGCAATAAGTCACATATGTACTGTTTGTGCGAGAGCGGGTTGACCACCTAACCCTCGGGGCCACCTAACCCTCGGGCCACCCAACCTGTCGTATAAACAAATAATCCAAATCCACTGGAGCTAGTAGAAGTATCCCATTTATGAATGAAACGTATTTTACACATGACCCACAAGTGACTACAGTCCAGCTTTTCCTGAAAACTCTTTCCTTCACCTCCAATGGTCGAAGTGCAACTATGATAATGCTTCACCTACGTACTGCAAATACAATTAATTACCAGTTGAACGTGGAACGTCTACTCTAGGCCGAAGTACGCATAAGTGGTAATACAAAATTAATGTGTTTGAGAAAATGCCGTTTTTATTACACTTTATAAACAAATTACCCTTGACGATGGCAGTTTAGCCAAGAATAACCGTAAGGATAGTTTGTAAACTCCACACCTTCCCACACTGCCCTGAACCTCTGCACCTCTACCTCCACACCCACCCACCCTCTCCTCACCCTCCCCTCAACCTCCTCACCCTCGCCTCACCCTCGCCTCAACCTCCTCACCCACCACCCCTCGACCTCCATATCCATCACTACCTCATCACAAGGGGTCAGGAGAGGAACGCAGGGGCTAACAGCCGCAGAAGCATCAATCTCTGCCATGCGAGTTTGGTAAAGGGGCGCAATACACACCCAGCACTCGCTCCAGCTGCTCACAATCTCTCTCATTCCCTCACTCGTCTCTTTGCTTGCTCTTCCAGCCAATCACTCGCATGCTACTTAAATCAGCCAATCATTCGCTCATTCCATCACTCAGATATTCATTCGCTCACCCAACCAATCACTCGTTTGTTTTATCGCTCTCCCAGTCAATCACACGTTCTATCAGTCAATCGCCGGCACTCGTAGCTAATCAAACGTTCTTTCATCTAATCACACGTTCGCTCGGTCAGCCGTTCACTGATGTTTCTTAACGTGAATAGTCCGATAAGAGGAGAAAACAAAAGGAGGTAATCCTTGGTGATACTTTCTCATTTTCCAAATGTTATTTTCAATAGTAATGATCAAACCTTTGGCCAGCTTGAGGTAAACGCTTGTAGATGTGATTTATCTGATCACGTCATCCTATCTGACAGGTGTGGAACTATGGCAGGTACTGAACTAGGACATGTGTGGAATTACGTCAGATCTGGATTCACGTTAAGTGTGAGGCTTTGACAGGTGTGGCCACAGCTCGCATGCTGCTACGATAGGTTGTGGGCCCAGGAAGGTGTGGGTACACTTCGACAGGTGTAAAGTTCCACAACCCGTCCTCCTGTTTAGATAGTACCTCGTGTGACGATCGTCGATAGTCAGAACTCGCACGTTCTTAGCTTTTAGATAGTAGTACTCTGACTAGTCAGGAATTCTTTTAAAATAAATGATTAAAAACACTAATTTAAATATTCCTAGGCCTAGTAAAGCACAGTTACGTACTATATTAGGCCTCATATATCGTTAATTAGGCCTAGGAAGGTTAGGATAGGTTAGTTTAGTTTGTCAAAGCAACACAAGTAAAAAAATAGTTTTCCAGGTTGTTCAACTCAATAGTTTAGATTTCTCCGTTCTAATTTCGTTGTTCGTCGGTGTATATATAATATAGTACTTACATCGTTAGTGTAAGTACTACCAAAACAGGAGGATGGGCTGAGTTCCAGCAGGTTTGGGGACCCAACAAGTGTTGTACTTGTGTAAAGGAGGAGGGAATTATCAAGGGAAAGTGCCAAGCCATTACGACTATATAGCACTTGGAAGGGGTCAGGATAAGAATTTGGGATGGGACCGGGTGAAAGGAATGGTGCCCAACCACTTGGACATGTCGGGGATTGAACGACGACCTGCATGAAGCGAGACCGTCGCTCTACCCTCCAGCTCAAGTGGTTGGTGTGTAAAGGAGGAAATGTATATGTTTATCTCTCAGAATGTTCGGTAATACGTTTATTGTTTGTGATGTGTGTATGTATGTATTAACACGATGTACTGAACGGGGTGAGAATAGCTTGAGCTACCTCATCCCTTTGTGTGTATTCTACCTCAATAAACTTATTTCAATTTCAATTTCAACAGGTGTTGGGCTACGACAGTGCAACACCAAGTGTGAAACTTCGATAGGTGTCGAATTGCTAAGGGTGTGAACTCATGACAAATGTAAGTTGTGAAGGAGTAGGTATGTGAGGTCTGCTTTATACCTGCTTGATGGGGTTCTAGGAGTCCTTCTACTCCCCAAGCCCGGCCCGAGGCCAGGCTTGACTTGTGAGAGTTTGGTTCACCAGGCTGTTGCTTGGAGCGGCCCGCAGGCCCACATACCCACTACAGCCCGGTTGGTCCGGCACCTCTTTTAGAAAACAATCTAGTTTTCTCTTGAAGATGTTCACGGTTGTTCCGGCAATATTTCTTATAGTCGCTGGGAGGACGTTGAACAGCCGCGGACCTCTGATGTTTATACAGTGTTCTCTGATTGTGCCTATGGCACCTCTGCNGCACGCGCACACACACACACACACCATGACAAGAGACATGATAACCCCTACAAAATTCTCAGGGGAATTGCAGGGTGGACAAAGACACGGGTGGAACACGAACAAGGGACACAGGTGGAAACTTAGTACCCAGATGAGCCACAGGAACGTTAGAAAGAATTTTTCAGTGTCAGAGTAGTTAACAAATGGAATGCATTAAGTAGTGTTGTGTGGAGGCTGACTCCATACACAGTATCAAATATAGATATGATAGAGCCCGGTAGGCTCAGGAATCTGTACACCAGTTGATTGACAGTTGAGAGGAGGGACCAAAGAGCCAGAGTTCAACTCCCGCAAACACACTACGTGAGTACACACGTACGCACGCACGCACGCACGCACGCACACACGCACGCACACACGCACGCACACACACACGCACACACACACGCACGCACACACACACACACACCTACGCACACACAGACACTCACGCCCTTGAAACTGAGAAGAATCAGGAGACACATGATCCCGTCGTATAAAAAGCTCAGGGATATTGACAATCTAGTCAAGGTCGAACTAAGCATTAGAACGAGGCACACGGACGTTAGAAATGTTTTTTCACTGTCATTTCAAAAGCATTAAAGCAGAAAAGTCCATATGCCTGTTTGATATTCGCAGGCAGTTGAATTTAATTCACCAAACTTTACACGGCTTACTCGCTTGCCTTGATGACGAGTTATAGACTATATGAGTTTCTGTGCCTGGGTTCTGCCTTAAGATATAATTGTTTTGAAGCTAAATCCAAAGCTTCATCATAATGGGTTTTATTTACCTTTGAAGCACAGCTCTTAAAATGCCTCTCCAGTTTTAAAAACATTCAATTTATGGCAAACATTTCTATTTTGATTTGAGGAAAGCCATAGAATATAATTCTACCTCCTGGTTTCTATTTGTAAGTCCTCACCGACACGATAACTATCTTGTGTTTGGAAAACACTGAAAACAAAAGATGGCGGCATTGCAGAGGGTTGGGACGTCCTGGCCGACTTAGCAACTCGCGGTGTTTCAGAGTTGTGGAGACACTGGCGGGGAGTTACTTGGGCCAGGCGGTAGGGATGGAGTTAGCAGCTGGGTGAGGAGTGGGAAATGAGGTGAAATGGGTGGACGCAGTAAGCGGGTTGGGGACAGGATATGCTGTGAGATGGTGGGCCAAGTGAGGGATCTATGAGATGAGACGGGGAAGATATGCGGGGTACGGGCTCACCATAGCCCGTGCTACTCGGTCTTTTCGTTCAGAGTACCTGCTTGATGGGGTTCTGGGAGTTCTTCTACTCCCCAAGCCCGGCCAGAGGCCAGGCTTGACTTGTTAGGGCTTATCTTGGGGTTATCTTGCGATGATTTCGGGTCTTAGCGTCCCCACGGCCCGGTCCTCGACCAGGCCTCCTTTTTGTTACACCCCCCCCCCCTCAAGGAAGCAGCCCGTAGCTTGTTCGTTTATGGTGCTCACGTGTCCCCACAAAGTGAGGTGATTCGATGAAACAACAATGCCTAAGATTACCGCCAAGTGCTCTCGGGTCGGTGGGAGAAATAGCCTCGGCTACCATCGTCTTTTGTACGGTCACGGTTGATCGAATGGTTAATGTACCATGTACACCAGTTGCATAGTGCTCCTGGCTGTCTGGGTTCGAGTCACTTTTGGGGTGTGGAGTTTTCAGTTATATATCTGTAAATAATATATATATATATATATATATATATATATATATATATATATATATATATATATATATATATATATATATATATATGTTTGAATGGTCATAAGCCAATATGCAACTGAAAACTACTGAATGATTCGAACCCAGACAGCCAAGGCTCCATGCGACTTAGCGTCATCTTGAGATGATTTCGGGGCTTTAGTGTCCCCGCGGCCCGGTCCTCGACCAGGCCTCCACCCCCAGGAAGCAGCCCGGTGACAGCTGACTAACACCCAGGTACCTATTTTACTGCTAGGTAACAGGGGCATAGGGTGAAAGAAACTCTGCCCATTGTTTCTCACCGGCGCCCGGGATCGAACCCGGGACCACAGGATCACAAGTCCAGCGTGCTGTCCGCTTGGCCGACCGGCTCCTCCTAGCGTATCCAGTACTATACCAACTAGACCACACTGACTGTACAAAAAGGTTGAAAGTTACGAAACTTAACACAATTCCCGACAGCATTCGGTGGTCAATTTTAGGGTACAGATATTTCATCGAATCACCTCGCTATTGGGGCCACGTGAGTAACACAAATGCGAAGAGGCTTGAATGGTCCCCAAGGTAATATACATTCGAAAACTCCTCTCACCCCTGAATTCAGAATACAGCTGCTCCTGTACCAATCTGTGTAAACAAATAAATATTTACTTAAGTCTTAGCCAACAACAGTTCCTTCTCTCAAATCAACAAGAGGTTGCGGTCTCGTAATTCTGTCACTTCCTCCCCAACAGCCCACAATTTTCTCGTGTTAACAGTTTCTTTATTCACTCCTCAAAATGAGACACACTCCTCCCCCCTCGTGCTAACACCATTTTCCCTACTTATGTCAGTGGTGTAGACCTTCCCTCGGGACATGCACGTTCCCCTCCTCCTGGTAGTTAGTCCTTATATACTGCCCTATCTTCCCTCGTGCGTAAATGCCGTTTCTCTTGACAGTCCCTAGGCCAACCTTCATACATTTTCCCCTCCTGACAAGAAGTACTCCTTACTTCCCTCGTGACAAGTGGCAATCCTTTCTCCTTTTGTGACGGGTAAACATATTTCTCCCCTTGTACCACGAGTTACACTCCCCCTCATGGTAAGAATTATGTCCTTCTCTCAAGGTAAGGGTTACATTCTCCCCTCACTTGCAGGGTACCTCCCGAGGATCCTTCTCCCCCGCGACCCGGTCTCTGGTTTACTAGGCTGTTAGACACCGCTGCTCGCAGTCTGGCGTATGAATTACAGTCTGGTTGATCAGGTATCATTTAAAGGTGATTATCAAGTTCCCGTTTGAACACCTTGAGAAGTCGGCTAGTTATGACCCTTAAGTTTAGAGGGAGCGATGAAAAGTCTTCGGCATGTAGTGTTGATATAATTGTCTCAGTGTGACTCTTACATCTCTGCTTCTCTAATGATATATTTTGTACAGTCTGCCATGCCTCCTGATCTTGTGAGGAGTTATGTTCCGTGTGCAGATTTGGTACAATTTCCTCTATGTAAATTATTATATATCTCTCTCGCCTGCGGTCAACGGAGTACAGACAGAGATTTTAGCGGTCCCAATTATGAAGATATTTGATTGATTGCATTCGAACAATATATTTCTGCACGTTCTCCTGCATAACAATTTATCGAGCTCGGAATGGGGTTGTTAGTGTGCAACAGTATTCCTCTCTGGACAGCACTAGTGTCTTGAAGAGTATCATCACTGGTCTGGCATCTCTGGTTTGAAAAGCTCTTATTATCTAACCTGTCATTTTTCTTGCAGTTGTGATGACTAGTTTATTGTTTTCTATAAAGGTAAGGATTTCCGATATGATTTCTCCCAGATCTTGTATACTGCTTTCTCGTTGTATAATGTGATTTAACTGCGTTTTATACATGGTTTTCAATTTGTCCATAGCGCAGAAGTTTGAATTTATCTTCATTAAACATATTATTTTCAGTAGGCCATTGAAAGACCTGATTTACATTGGTTTAGAGGTTTGCTGTGTCCTCTATGCTGCTTACCCTACTCTAACGCCTGTTAATGTTAGTGTTAATGTTAACATAGTTCATGTTAATGCGCAGCGTGCAACAATATTTCACCTTAGCGCTAGTCTCTAAATCGTACCATCTTTGATTGGCATTTGAAAATTTCTTGCGATTAGAATTATCCTGCATATATCTCTAATATCGGTAAGAGTAACATCCTTCACCCCTCATGACAAAGAACCCCTCTTCTTCCCTCGTTTAAAGAATCCCTCCTTCCTTCCCTCGAAATAAAAAGCCCTCTTTTTTCCCCGCCTTGTGTAGTCCTGCTCTTCCTCCGCCTCCTCTCGTCAAAAGAGGCTCTCCTCCCTTCACACTGAGAGCCCCTCTCCCCCCAGTGTCAATAACGTTCTCTTACACCCAAGCTCTCTTGGTGGCAGCCTCCGAACTGTACGTCTAGTTATCTCTTGGTATACTGCCTCCACCACACCTGCGGTGTACCAAGTCCGTCCACCACACCTGCAGTGTACCAAGTCCGTCCACCACACCTGCAGTGTACCAAGTCCGTCCACCACACCTGCCACAGTCCGTCCACCACACCTGCGTGTACCAAGTCCGTCCACCACACCTGCAGTGTACCAAGTCCGTCCACCACACCTGCAGTGTACCAAGTCCGTCCACCACACCTGCCACAGTCCGTCCACCACACCTGCGTGTACCAAGTCCGTCCACCACACCTGCAGTGTACCAAGTCCGTCCACCACACCTGCAGTGTACCAAGTCCGTCCACCACACCTGCAGTGTACCAAGTCCGTCCACCACACCTGCAGTGTACCAAGTCCGTCCACCACACCTGCAGTGTACCAAGTCCGTCCACCACACCTGCAGTGTACCAAGTCCGTCCACCACACCTGCAGTGTACCAAGTCCGTCCACCACACCTGCAGTGTACCAAGTCCGTCCACCACACCTGCAGTGTACCAAGTCCGTCCACCACACCTGCAGTGTACCAAGTCCGTCCACCACACCTGCAGTGTACCAAGTCCGTCCACCACACCTGCAGTGTACCAAGTCCGTCCACCACACCTGCAGTGTACCAAGTCCGTCCACCACACCTGCAGTGTACCAAGTCCGTCCACCACACCTGCAGTGTACCAGTCCGTCCACCACACCTGCAGTGTACCAAGTCCGTCCACCACACCTGCCACAGTCCGTCCACCACACCTGCCACAGTCCGTCCACCACACCTGCAGTGTACCAAGTCCGTCCACCACACCTGCCACAGTCCGTCCACCACACCTGCAGTGTACCAAGTCCGTCCACCACACCTGCAGTGTACCAAGTCCGTCCACCACACCTGCCACAGTCCGTCCACCACACCTGCGGTGTACCAAGTCCGTCCACCACACCTGCCACAGTCCGTCCACCACACCTGCCACAGTCCGTCCACCACACCTCCCACAGTCCGTCCACCACACCTGCAGTGTACCAAGTCCGTCCACCACACCTGCGGTGTACCAAGTCCGTCCACCACACCTGCCACAGTCCGTCCACCACACCTGCCACAGTCCGTCCACCACACCTGCCACAGTCCGTCCACCACACCTGCCACAGTCCGTCCAACACACCTGCCACAGTCTGTCCACCACACCTGCCACAGTCCGTCCACCACACCTGCCACAGTCCGTCCACCACACCTGCCACTGTCCGTCCACCACACTGCCACAGTCCGTCCACCACACCTGCGGTGTACCAAGTCCGTCCACCACACCTGCAGTGTACCAAGTCCGTCCACCACACCTGCAGTGTACCAAGTCCGTCCACCACACCTGCAGTGTACCAAGTCCGTCCACCACACCTGCAGTGTACCAAGTCCGTCCACCACACCTGCAGTGTACCAAGTCCGTCCACCACACCTGCAGTGTACCAAGTCCGTCCACCACACCTGCAGTGTACCAAGTCCGTCCACCACACCTGCAGTGTACCAAGTCCGTCCACCACACCTGCAGTGTACCAAGTCCGTCCACCACACCTGCGGTGTACCAGTCCGTCCACCACACCTGCGGTGTACCAAGTCCGTCCACCACACCTGCAGTGTACCAAGTCCGTCCACCACACCTGCAGTGTACCAAGTCCGTCCACCACACCTGCAGTGTACCAAGTCCGTCCACCACACCTGCCACAGTCCGTCCACCACACCTGCGGTGTACCAAGTCCGTCCACCACACCTGCCACAGTCCGTCCACCACACCTGCCACAGTCCGTCCACCACACCTGCAGTGTACCAAGTCCGTCCACCACACCTGCCACAGTCCGTCCACCACACCTGCGGTGTACCAAGTCCGTCCACCACACCTGCCACAGTCCGTCCACCACACCTGCCACAGTCCGTCCACCACACCTGCAGTGTACCAAGTCCGTCCACCACACCTGCGGTGTACCAAGTCCGTCCACCACACCTGCCACAGTCCGTCCACCACACCTGCCACAGTCCGTCCACCACACCTGCCACAGTCCGTCCACCACACCTGCCACAGTCCGTCCAACACACCTGCCACAGTCTGTCCACCACACCTGCCACAGTCCGTCCACCACACCTGCCACAGTCCGTCCACCACACCTGCCACAGTCCGTCCACCACACCTGCCACAGTCCGTCCACCACACCTGCCACAGTCCGTCCACCACACCTGCGGTGTACCAAGTCCGTCCACCACACCTGCAGTGTACCAAGTCCGTCCACCACACCTGCAGTGTACCAAGTCCGTCCACCACACCTGCAGTGTACCAAGTCCGTCCACCACACCTGCAGTGTACCAAGTCCGTCCACCACACCTGCAGTGTACCAAGTCCGTCCACCACACCTGCAGTGTACCAAGTCCGCCCACCACACCTGCAGTGTACCAAGTCCGTCCACCACACCTGCCACAGTCCGTCCACCACACCTGCCACAGTCCGTCCACCACACCTGCCACAGTCCGTTCAACACACCTGCAACAGTCTGTCCACCACATCTGCCACAGTCCGTCCACCACACCTGCCACAGTCCGTCCACCACACCTGCCACAGTCCGTCCACCACACCTGCCACAGTCCGTCCACGACAACCAGCATTTAGAGACCAAACCTTCGTTATACTCACATCCGACGATAATTGCATTACGCCCATTTTTCACTGGTAGCTAACCATCCCCCGAGTGGCACCAACCCAGCCATGGCACCGAATAATTGTTCTAGGCACACTCGACCGTTGTACCTTGTACTCCAGCCGTCAGTCACGCACCCAGAACTATGATAGTCTTAGAAAGGCGTCATATTAATATATTCTTATGTTAAATCCAATACAAACATCAATAAATTAATTACTAAAATCTGCCATGTATTTTATAGCCATACCAGACGGCGGTGCTCGGGTCGGGCCTCCCTCCTTTTCTTCTCCACTCTGTCTCATAATCTATCCCCATTCTATTCACACCATCTCCTCTCCTCTTCTCCCTCTCCACAACATCCATCCGCCCCCCGTCCCATCCCAAATCCTTATCCTGATCCCTTCCAACTGCTATATAGTCATAATGGCTTGGCGCTTTTCCCCTGAGAGTTCAATTAAAAAAATTCTCCCTCTCTCAGAAAATATAATATGTAACCCAAATGAATTGACGTTCACAGTTTTCGAGTGTATTTTTTTTTATTAAATTATGAGGTAAATCTGCATTAGTGCAGCTACCCTAGACTATATGAAGTGGAGTACAGTGTGTCAAAAAAAAAAAGCTAACTAGGTGATGCTAAAAAATCCCCATCACACAGGATGGTTAGTCATACAGAGGCATGTGATAAGCAGTCTGCACTGGCAGACTCGGAGCATTTTGAGGATATCATCAACATATGTCTGATATAAGAATAAGGAAAAGCAGCGGTGCAAGGACTGTACCCTGAGGTACAGAGCTTTTAACTGCACCTTGGACTAGATTTTATATGGTGACCGTTACTCGCTGAGTCCTATTTGACAGAAAACTGAGTATCCAGCGTCCTACTTTACCGGTTATTCCCATTGACTTCATTTGACAAAGATGATTACATTTGACAAAGATCATTGACAAAGATGATTACAGTGATGGAAATAGTGAGCAATGACGATGTTTACGGTGATTAAAATAGTGAGAAATGAGGGTAGGTGGGAAGAAGCGGGGGGGGGGGAGATAGGGGAGAGGGAAGGAGGAAGAAGGATGATGTGGAAGAAAAGAGAAAGAAATAAAGCGATAGGAAAGTGGAATGAGAGAGGGGGATAAGGGGTGTGGTTGGGATGGGGGGGTGATATATAAATGAGCGTAGCCCCCTCTTGGTCCATATAAAATAGTGTCAGTGTGTCCATAGTAGGAGGCCAGACACTTGCGGTGAACCTCAATCAACTTCCAAGCATGAATCATACGGGTGGGGGGAAAGGGGTATGTGAGTGTTGTAGGCCAGTCGGAGTCGGCCCCAGTGACACGATTTTAGAAAAATCGGCGGCTATAGCGACCCCCATTGTGATTTTTATGGTTGTAAAATGAAATCGGGGATGTGTTTTCCATAGGGTTATCACGCTGACACCTGGCTGCAGGTGACGGGTCTACCAATCCTGAGCACTCCAGTTGCAAACTCTGTGAGCAGGAACTACGGCACAATCTCCCGCACTACATCACTGATATGCCCAGTTATTAGACCTTTCAAACCAGTTGGCTGAATGGTACCTGGAGCTTTGCAATTTTTTTATTCACTCTCGTGTTCTTGAAGATATCCTCACAGTGTACCCAAAATTTGCCAGTGCAGGCTACTAAACATATGGCCTGTATGACTAACCATCCTGCGAGATGGTGACCTTTATAACCACTGCTACCTTATTCAATCTTG
>WNGS01089979.1:57675-93954 GCA_020271785.1 Procambarus virginalis
TTCTTCCATACCTGCAGCAGGTGTAACGCACACCCGTCCCCTCCATACCTGCAGTAGATGTAGCAGACACACACCGTCCCCCCATACCTGCAGCAGATGTAACAGACACACACCCAGTCCCCCCTCCATACCTGCAGCAGATGTAACAGACACACACCCGTCCCCCCCCATACCTGCAGCAGATGTAACAGACACACACCCCGTCCCCCCATACCTGCAGATGGTCCACTAAGAACCCACAACCGCTGAGAAAGAAATCAATAACCTAAGTCACCACAACCATGGAAGGGTAGTGAGGTTGTGGAGGAAACACCTCTCTCTCTCTCCCTCACAGTCTCCTGCTTTGTTGGTCCCATCTTGAGTGAGGTTCAAGAATTAGGTGTTGAGCAGCGGCCCAGTGGATACGCTTAAAGCAGAAGGGTTGAGCCGAGTGGCGCGCGGCTGCTCTGCTGCCCCTCACACTGCTGCTGCTGGCTCCCCTCACACTGCTGGCTCCCCTCACACTGCTGGCTCCCCTCACACTGCTGGCTCCCCTCACACTGCTGGTTCCCCTCACACACTGCTGGCTCCTCTCACACTGCTGGCTCCCCTCACACTGCTTGCTGCTGGCTCCCCTCACACTGCTGCTGCTGGCTCCCCTCACACTGCTGGCTCCCCTCACACTGCTGGCTCCCCTCACACTGCTGGTCCCCTCACACTGCGGGCTCCTTCTCACACTGCTGGCTCCCCTCACACTGCTGGCTCCTCTCACACTGCTGCTGCTGGCTCCCCTCAACTGCTGCTACTGGCTCCCCTTCACACTGCTGCTGCTGGCTCCCTCATCACTGCTGGGCTCCCCTCACTGCTGGCTCCCCTCACACTGCTGCTACTGGCTCCCCTCACAATGCTGGCTGGCCTCCCCTCACCTTGCTGCTGCTGGCTGCCTCACACTGCTGGCTGGCTCCCCTCGCACTGCTGCTGCTGGCTCCCCTCACACTGCTGGGTCCCCTCACACTGCTGCTGGCTTGGCTCCCCTCACACGGCTGGCTGTCCTCACGCTGCTGCTGCTGGCTCCCCTCACACTGCTGCTGCTAACTCCCCTACACACTGCTGCTGCTGGCTCCCCTCACACTTTGGCTGTACATGCTGGCTTCCCCTCACACTGATGGCGTGGCTCCCCCTCACACTGCTGGCTGGCTCCCCTCACACTGCTGGCTTGGCTCCCCTCACACTGCTGGCTGGCTCCCCTCACACTGCTGGCTGGCTCCGCCTCACACTGCTGGCTGGCTCTCCTCCTCACACTGCTGGCTCGCCCCTCACAATGCTGGCTGAACCCCTCACACTGCTGGCATCCCCCTCACCACACTGCTGGCTCCCCCTCACACTGCTGGTCCCCTCACACTACTGGTCTCACATGCTTGGCCTTCCCCCTCACACTGCGTGGCTCCCCCTTCACACTGCTGGCTCTACCCCTCACACTGCTGGCTCCCCCTCACACTGCTGGCTCCCCCTCACACTGGCTGGCTTCCCCTCACACTGCTGGCTCCCCTCACACTGCTGGCTCCCCCTCACACTGCTGGCTCCCCTCACACCTGCTGGCTCCCCTCACACTGCTGGCTCCCTCACACACTGCTGGAATTCCCCTCACACTGCTGGCTCCCTCGCACTGGCTTGGCTCCCCTCACACAGCTGGCTCCCCTCACACACTTGTCCCAACCTGGCTCCCCTCACATACTGGCTCCCCTCACACTAGCTGGCTCCCCTCACACTGTCTTCACAGCTGGCTCCCCTCACACTGCTGGCTCCCCTCACACTGCTGGCTCCCCACGGCTCCCTCACACTGCTGGCTTCCCCTCACACTGCTGGCTCCCTCCACACTTGCTGGCTCCCCCTCACATGCTGGCTCCCCTCACACTGCTGGATCCCCCTCACACTCTGCTGCTCCCCCTCACATGCTGGCTCCCCCTCCACTGCTGGCTCCCCCTTCACACTGCTGGCTCCCCCTCACACTGCTGGCTCCCCCTCACACATGACTGCCAATGCTGCTCCCCTCACATCCCACTTGCTGGCTCCCCTCACACTGTCTGGCTCCCCTCCACTGCTGGCTCCCCTCACTGCTGGCTCCCCTCACACTCCTGGCTCCCCCTCACACTACTGGCTCCCCTCACCTACTGGCTCCCCTCCCACCAGCTAGGGCTCCCCTCACCACTAACTGCCTCCCCTCACACTGCTGGCCTCCCTCCACGCACTCCTTGGCTCCCCTCACACTACTGCGGCTCCCCTCACACTACTGGCTCCCCTCACACTGCTGGATCCCCTCACACTTACTGGCTCCCCTCACACTACTGGCTCCCCTCACACAGCTGGCTCCCCTCACACTGCTGGTTCCCCTCACACTGCTGGCTCCCCTCACACTGCTGGCTCCCCTCACACTGCTGGCTCCCCTCACACTGCTGGCTCCCCTCACACTACTGGCTCCCCTCACACTACTGGCTCCCCTCACACTGCTGGCTCCCCTCACACTGCTGGCTCCCTCACACTGCTGGCTCCCCTCACACTACTGGCTCCCCTCACACTACTGGCTCCCCTCACACTGCTGGCTCCCCCTCACACAGCTGGCTCCCCTCACACTACTGGCTCCCCTCACACAGCTGGCTCCCATCACACAGCTGCTCCCCCCTCCACTGCTGGCTCCCCTCACACTACTGGCTCCCCTCACCATACTGGCTCCCCTCACACTACTGGCTCCCCCTCACACAGCTGGCTCCCCTCACACTACTGGCTCCCCTCACACAGCTGGCTCCCCTCACACAGCTGGCTCCCCCTCACACTGCTGGCTCCCCTCACACTGCTGCTGTTGCGGGTGTTCTTGATGCAAGGGGTACAAGGAGAGGTGGAGGGATTAGGAGGAGGGGAGGAAAGGAGGAAGGAAGGAGGTGGCAAAGAGGATGGTTTAGCATGTGTGTTTGTGTATGTAACTTCAGCTGTTGACGTGGATGACCTGAATTAAAGAATTTCAATGCAGTAGATAGTGTGAAAAGTATGTGCTGAACCAGTATATATGTGTGACAGTATATGTACGTATCAACCGCCGTCCCTACACATCATATACATACTACATGTGATGTGATACTACACATCATATTTTTTACAGAATCGACCAATTGTGAAATATGCGACCTATAATATACAGCTAAAACACCGTCACATTAACGCCCTCTGTGTATCACCTCGATAGGTTAGGTTGCACATTTAGGTTAGGTTAGGTTAGGTTGCACCTTTTAGGTTAGGTTAGGTTGTTTTAGGTTAGGTTGCACCTTTTAGGTTAGGTTAGGTTGGTTGCACCTTTAGGTTAGGTTAGGTTAGGTTGCACCTTTTAGGTTAGGTTAGGTTAGGTTGCACCTTTTAGGTTAGGTTAGGTTGCTAGCATTTGCACCTTTTAGGTTAGGTACAAATCGTTGCATTTTGTACTGAGTGCCTAAATTCTGAGAACGGCCTGATGTTGGGAATCTATTTCAGTCCCCCACTAATAGAAAATTCCCAGGGGGGAAACTTCCCCCTGTGGTTATGGGATGTGATGTTTTGGGTGTGACATAACGAGCACATATGAGTAGCTGCATATGTAGTTTGTTAGCATGGAGGGGGATGAGGGGGGTGGGTAGGGGGATGGAAGGAGGGAGGGAGGGGTCACTGCTCGTGTTCTCTGGACCGTATTGAAATTTCGTGGACAGACAGGCCACAAAAACAAAACATAGATAAAACAGGTGGAATTTTCTGTTTCTTTGGATGTTTTTGGAGTCTGAGATGTGTACAATATGAGACTGCACCCCGGGACTCACGTATTATGGCATTTGACAGTTGAGAGGCGGGACCAAGGAGCCAGAGCTCAACCCCCGCAAACACAACTAGGTGAGTACATAATATAAGCATCCCCGAAAATGACTAGATTTTATGCTAAAATCGGCATTTCAGAACTCCCTTACTTTGAAATAGTCATGATTGCATTATCGTACATATTTCTGTAATTGGATAATATTCTCAAGACTTCATATACATAATACTAAATACTTCAACCAACTATAGGTTGTATAATCGAGTATGAAATATGTTACCCGTGATTGTCATCAAAATGAATAACCAGCAGTGAACTGTGTTACATGATAAATATGTACATTACATTAATATAGGTGCAAGAAAAAGTACAGTGGAAATGAAACAATAGATAAGTACTTCCGCCCTTTCGTCAAGAACCTTGACACCGAAAGTACACCCTGGCAGGGAGAAAGTACACCCTGGCAGGGAGAAAGTACACCCTGTCAGGGAGAAAGTACACCCTGTCAGGGAGAAAGTACACCTTGGCAAGGCAAAAGTACACCTTGGCAGGGCGAAAGTACACCTTGGCAGGGCGAAAGTACACCTTGGCAGGGAAAAAGTACACCCTGTCAGGGAGAAAGTACACCCTGGCAGGGCGAAAGTACACCCTGGCAGGGCGAAAGTACACCTTGGCAGGGCGAAATTACTAAACTAATTCTTCCATTTCCACTGTGGTTTTTCATGCATTTCGAAGTATTAGGAATGAATACAAAGTATTCCAGTATTCAGTAAAACATGGCTGCCAACCACAACCTCCCGACGACCCGGGCAACAAGCACAGCAAAAAGCACTTAAACCCGCCACATAAATTATTGTTTTGTTTTAAATTATTATCAGACAATATCAATTAATATCTGGGCAAGCAATGAGGCCTTTGGCATATCTCAATTACCAGGTAAAATATTTATCATCAATCAGCTCACCAAACAATCTGAACTAAAGGTTTTATGATGATTTAAACACTCTTTCAGCTGTCATGAAAGGTATTATTGATTTGACCTTTAAAGAGAACCGCACCACGGCTAACATAATAATGTTCAACGAGATGGAAAAACATGAGTTCGACTCCCCCTAACCCCCCCCCCTCCTCTGGCCTGTCAATCACTGTGAACTGTGAACTGTTCATCACGTCGCCTGAGGACAAAACTTATCAAGGCTTCTCAAACCTGACATTTTACTGGTGGTAAAATAGAATCCATAATAAAGATTATTAAATATATCCTGGTACACTAGAGCTGGCTCATAGTCCCTGGTACACTAGAGCTGGCTCACAGTCCTGGTACACTAGAGCTTGTTCACGGTCCCTGGTACACTAGAGCTGGCTCATAGTCCCTGGTACACTAGAGCTGGCTCATAGTCCTGGTACACTAGAGCTGGCTCATAGTCCCTGGTACACTAGAGCTGGCTCACAGTCCTGGTACACTAGAGCTGGCTCACAGTCCTGGTACACTAGAGCTGGCTCACAGTCCCTGGTACACTAGAGCTGGCACACAGTCCCTGGTACACTAGAGCTTGTTCACAGTCCCTGGTACACTAGAGCTGGGTCACAGTCCCTGGTACACTAGAGCTGGGTCACAGTCCCTGGTACACTAGAGCTGGCTCACAGTCCTGGTACACTAGAACTTGTTCACGGTCCCTGGTACACTAGAGCTGGCTCACAGTCCTGGTACACTAGAGCTGGCACACAGTCCTGGTACACTAGAGCTGGCACACAGTCCTGGTACACTAGAGCTGGCTCACAGTCCCTGGTAAACTAGAGCTGGCTCATAGTCCTGGTACACTAGAGCTGGCTCACAGTCCTGGTACACTAGAGCTGGCTCACAGTCCTGGTACACTAGAGCTGCCTCACAGTCCTGGTACACTAGAGCTGGCACACAGTCCTGGTACACTAGAGCTGCCTCACAGTCCTGGTACACTAGAACTTGTTCACGGTCCCTGGTACACTAGAGCTGGCACACAGTCCTGGTACACTAGAGCTGCCTCACAGTCCTGGTACACTAGAGCTGGCTCACAGTCCTGGTACACTAGAGCTGGCTCACAGTCCTGGTACACTAGAGCTGGCTCACAGTCCTGGTACACTAGAGCTGGCTCACAGTCCTGGTACACTAGAGCTGGCTCACAGTCCCTGGTACACTAGAGCTGGCTCACAGTCCTGGTACACTAGAGCTGGCACACAGTCCTGGTACACTAGAGCTGGCTCACAGTCCCTGGTACACTAGAGCTGGCTCACACTCCTGGTACACTAGAGCTGGCTCACAGTCCTGGTACACTAGAGCTGGCTCACAGTCCCTGGTACACTAGAGCTGGCTCACAGTCCCTGGTACACTAGAGCTGGCTCACAGTCCCTGGTAAACTAGAGCTGGCTCATAGTCCTGGTACACTAGAGCTGGCTCACAGTCCCTGGTAAACTAGAGCTGGCTCATAGTCCTGGTACACTAGAGCTGGCTCACAGTCCTGGTACACTAGAGCTGGCTCACAGTCCTGGTACACTAGAGCTGGCTCACAGCCCGGTACACTAGAGCTGGCTCATAGTCCTGGTACACTGGAGCTGGCTCACAGTCCCTGGTACACTAGAGCTGGCTCATAGTCCTGGTACACTAGAGCTGGCTCACAGTCCCTGGTACACTAGAGCTGGCTCACAGCACCACTAGAGAGCCAGCACCACTAAAGAGCCAGCACCACTAAAGAGCCAGCACCACTAGAGAGCCAGCACCACTAGAGAGCCAGCACCACTAGAGAGCCAGCACCACTAGAGAGCCAGCAGCACTAAAGAGCCAGCAGCACTAAAGAGCCAGCACCACTAGAGAGCCAGCACCACTAGAGAGCCAGCACCACTAGAGAGCCAGCACCACTAAAGAGCCAGCACCACTAAAGAGCCAGCACCACTAAAGAGCCAGCACCACTAAAGAGCCAGCACCACTAAAGAGCCAGCACCACTAGAGAGCCAGCAGCACTAGAGAGCCAGCAGCACTAAAGAGCCAGCAGCACTAAAGAGCTAGCACAACTAAAGAGCCAGCGCAACTAAAGAGCCAATACCACTAGAGAGCCAACGCCACTAGAGAGCCAGCACCACTAGAGAGCCAGCACCACTAGAGAGCCAGCACCACTAGAGAGCCAGCACCACTAGAGTGTCAGCACCACTAGAGAGCCAGTACCACTAGAGAGCCAGCGCCACTAGAGAGCCAGCACCACTAGAGAGCCAGCACCACTAAAGCCAGCACCACTAGAGAGCCAGCACCACTGAAGAGCCAGCACCACTAGAGAGCCAGCACCACTAAAGAGCCAGCACCACTAGAGAGCCAGTACCACTAGAGAGCCAGCGCCACTAGAGAGCCAGCACCACTAAAGAGCCAGCACCACTAGAAAGCCAGCAGCACTAGAGAGCCAGCACCACTAGAGAGCCAGCACCACTAAAGAGCCAGCACCACTAGAGAGCCAGCACTACTAGAGAGCCAGCACCACTAGAGAGCCAGCACCACTAGAGAGCCAGCACAACTAGAGCCAGTACCACTAGAGAGCCAGCAGCACTAGAGAGCCAGCACCACTAAAGTCAGCACCACTAAAGAGCCAGCACCACTAAAGAGCCAGCACCACTAAAGAGCCAGCACCACTAAAGAGCCAGCACCACTAGAGAGCCAGCACCACTAGAGAGCCAGTACCACTAGAGAGCCAGCGCCACTAAAGAGCTAGCAACACTAAAGAGCCAGCACCACTAAAGAGCCAGCACCACTAGAGAGCCAGCACCACTAAAGAGCCAGCACCACTAGAGAGCCAGCACCACTAGTGAGCCAGCACCACTAAAGAGCCAGCACCACTAGTGAGCCAGCACCACTAGTGAGCCAGCACCACTAGAGAGCCAGCACCACTAAAGAGCCAGCACCACTAGTGAGCCAGCACCACTAAAGAGCCAGCACCACTAGTGAGCCAGCACCACTAGTGAGCCAGCACCACTAAAGAGCCAGCACCACTAGTGAGCCAGCACCACTAGTGAGCCAGCACCACTAAAGAGCCAGCACCACTAGTGAGCCAGCACCACTAGTGAGCCAGCACCACTAAAGAGCCAGCACCACTAGAGAGCCAGCACCACTAGAGAGCCAGCACCACTAGAGAGCCAGCACCACTAAAGATCCAGCACCACTAAAGATCCAGCACCACTAGAGAGCCAGCACCACTAGTGAGCCAGCACCACTAGAGAGCCAGCACCACTAGAGAGCCAGCACCACTAGAGAGCCAGCACCACTAGAGAGCCAGCACCACTAGAGAGCCAGCACCACTAGAGAGCCAGCACCACTAGAGAGCCAGCACCACTAGAGAGCCAGCACCACTAGAGAGCCAGCACCACTAAAGATCCAGCACCACTAGAGAGCCAGCACCACTAAAGATCCAGCACCACTAGAGAGCCAGCACCACTAGAGCGCCAGCACCACTAGAGAGCCAGCACCACTAAAGAGCCAGCACCACTAAAGAGCCAGCACCACTAGAGAGCCAGCACCACTAGAGAGCCAGCACCACTAAAGAGCCAGCACCACTAGAGAGCCAGCACTACTAGAGAGCCAGCACCACTAGAGAGCCAGCACCACTAGAGAGCCAGCACAACTAGAGCCAGTACCACTAGAGAGCCAGCAGCACTAGAGAGCCAGCACCACTAAAGTCAGCACCACTAAAGAGCCAGCACCACTAAAGAGCCAGCACCACTAAAGAGCCAGCACCACTAAAGAGCCAGCACCACTAGAGAGCCAGCACCACTAGAGAGCCAGTACCACTAGAGAGCCAGCGCCACTAAAGAGCTAGCAACACTAAAGAGCCAGCACCACTAAAGAGCCAGCACCACTAGAGAGCCAGCACCACTAAAGAGCCAGCACCACTAGAGAGCCAGCACCACTAGTGAGCCAGCACCACTAAAGAGCCAGCACCACTAGTGAGCCAGCACCACTAGTGAGCCAGCACCACTAGAGAGCCAGCACCACTAAAGAGCCAGCACCACTAGTGAGCCAGCACCACTAAAGAGCCAGCACCACTAGTGAGCCAGCACCACTAGTGAGCCAGCACCACTAAAGAGCCAGCACCACTAGTGAGCCAGCACCACTAGTGAGCCAGCACCACTAAGCCCAGCACCACTAGTGAGCCAGCACCACTAGTGAGCCAGCACCACTAAGCCAGCACCACTAAGAGCCAGCACCACTAGAGAGCCAGCACCACTAGAGAGCCAGCACCACTAGAGAGCCAGCACCACTAAAGATCCAGCACCACTAAAGATCCAGCACCACTAGAGAGCCAGCACCACTAGTGAGCCAGCACCACTAGAGAGCCAGCACCACTAGAGAGCCAGCACCACTAGAGAGCCAGCACCACTAGAGAGCCAGCACCACTAGAGAGCCAGCACCACTAGAGAGCCAGCACCACTAGAGAGCCAGCACCACTAGAGAGCCAGCACCACTAGAGAGCCAGCACCACTAAAGATCCAGCACCACTAGAGAGCCAGCACCACTAAAGATCCAGCACCACTAGAGAGCCAGCACCACTAGAGCGCCAGCACCACTAGAGAGCCAGCACCACTAAAGAGCCAGCACCACTAAAGAGCCAGCACCACTAGAGAGCCACCACCACTAGAGAGCCAGCACCACTAGAGAGCCAGCACCACTAAAGATCCAGCACCACTAAAGATCCAGCACCACTAGAGCGCCACCACCACTAAAGAGCCACCACCACTAAAGAGCCAGCACCACTAGAGAGTCAGCACCACTAGAGAGCCACCACCACTAAAGAGCCACCACCACTAAAGATCCAGCACCACTAGAGAGCCAGCACCACTAGAGAGCCAGCACCACTAGAGAGCCAGCACCACTAGAGAGCCAGCACCACTAGTGAGCCAGCACCACTAGAGAGCCAGCACCACTAGAGAGCCAGCACCACTAGAGAGCCAGCACCACTAGAGAGCCAGCACCACTAGAGAGCCAGCACCACTAGAGAGCCAGCACCACTAGAGAGCCAGCACCACTAAAGATCCAGCACCACTAGAGAGCCAGCACCACTAAAGATCCAGCACCACTAGAGAGCCAGCACCACTAGAGCGCCAGCACCACTAGAGAGCCAGCACCACTAAAGAGCCAGCACCACTAAAGAGCCAGCACCACTAGAGAGCCACCACCACTAGAGAGCCAGCACCACTAGAGAGCCAGCACCACTAGAGAGCCAGCGCCACTAGAGAGCCAGCACCACTAGAGAGCCAGCACCACTAGAGAGCCAGCACCACTAGAGAGCCAGCACCACTAGAGAGCCAGCACCACTAAAGATCCAGCACCACTAGAGAGCCAGCACCACTAAAGATCCAGCACCACTAGAGAGCCAGCACCACTAGAGAGCCAGCACCACTAGAGAGCCAGCACCACTAGAGAGCCAGCACCACTAAAGATCCAGCACCACTAAAGATCCAGCACCACTAGAGCGCCACCACCACTAAGAGCCACCACCACTAAAGAGCCAGCACCACTAGAGAGTCAGCACCACTAGAGAGCCACCACCACTAAAGAGCCACCACCACTAAAGATCCAGCACCACTAGAGAGCCAGCACCACTAGAGAGCCAGCACCACTAGAGAGCCAGCAGCACTAGTGAGCCAGCACCACTAGAGAGCCACCACCACTAAGAGCCAGCACCACTAGAGAGCCAGCACCACTAGAGAGCCAGCACCACTAGAGAGCCAGCACCACTAGAGAGCCACCACCACTAGTGAGCCAGCACCACTAGAGAGCCAGCACCACTAGAGAGCCACCACCACTAGTGAGCCAGCACCACTAGAGAGCCAGCACCACTAGAGAGCCACCACCACTAGTGAGCCAGCACCACTAAAGAGCCAGCAGCCACATTACCCCCCCCCCATATTGTTAGCCCACCCAAAAAATCTTACCAATCCATATTCAGTTTAATATTCTTAATATTAATTCGCTAATATTATTAAACAAGTTGCTTGCATCAGTGCAAGCAAGAAAGACAAACTATATTATCTCGGTCAAAAGTTGCAACTGTGAGCGTTGTTGTGTTGTCATCGTAATGATAAATATCGATATTGAGAACAGTGTCTCGGGTTGACACCAACTGAAGAACTAACAGGAAACAAAGACATGTCAACATTGCCAGTGATTGCAGGGAGCATCAGCCGAACTGTCTTATCAACGTGCAAGTGATGCACAGAAAACTCTACTAAGGACATACTGCAAGACGAATTCCAGGTTGTAATACTGGGCAGCTGGTAAGTTTAATGCAAGTTACATACGCAGTTTGGAAGTAAATTTGATCCATAATGCGGAGCAAAGTTACAAGTTTACCTCGTTGCATAATGCAAGAGGAAATGTAGCAGTAATGGGGGAGCAGCAGTGAGTCAGTGTAGACTAACTTGCAGGTACCCTGGAAGGCCCCACACCAGGTATTAAGGTAGTCTCAGGTCTTGGACTGTGGGGCGACACTCTCCCCCGCCCCACAGCCACCAACCACAGAAGGAAGACAACCTACGCGCTCCATCTCTCCTAGGGACGGAGAATTGGAGTGGTACCTTGCAAATCGTGGGCGTGGGAAGAAGCGCGCGCGTGTATTCACCTAGTTGTATTTACCAAGTTGTGCTTACGGGGGTTAAGCTCTGCTCTTTCGGCCCGCCTCTCAACTGTCAATCAACTGTTTACTAACTACACTAACTACTTTTTTTTCACACCACACACACACACCCCAGGAAGCAGCCCGTGACAGCTGACTAACTCCCAGGTACCTATTTACTGCTAGGTAACACGGGCATTCAGGTGAAAGAAACTTTGCCCATTGTTTCTGCCGGGTGCGGGAATCGAACCCGCGCCACAGAATTACGAATCCTGCGCGCTATCCACCAGGCTACCTGGCCCCCATGTGTGTGTACTCACCTAGTTGTGTTTGCGGGGGTTGAGCTCTGGCTCTTTGGTCCCGCCTCTCAACCGTCAATCAACAGGTGTACAGTTTCCTGAGCCTAATGGGCTCTATCATATCTACACTTGAAACATTGTGTGTGTGTGTGTGTGTGTGTGTGTGTGTGTGTGTGTGTGTGTGTGTGTGTGTGTGTGTGTGTGTGTGTGTGTGTGTGTGTGTGCGCGCGCGTGCGTGCGTGCAATTCCTTCCTTCCCTCTCACCAATACCTCCATTAAAGGTCATCCCAGGCACCACAACTGCCATGGTTAATGTGTGTGTTTAAACCCGGCAATCAGACGGGTATTGACGTGGTGTTTTCCAGTTGGTTTCCATGAGCTCTTTTACACGATGATTCGAAACCCAAACCCCGATCTTACAATGACCGAGAATTATAGGTTTATCGGAATCTCAGACATTACGAAAGAAGTTCCTGACAATAAATGGAATAGATTAAATGAGTTATCGATGCAAAATCATACACAATCCTCAAAGTATATATGATAGGAAAACAGTTAGGAGTTAACTTATTAACTTACTGATGGTTGAAGACGGTACTTAGAAGCGAATGCTCAACCTTCCAAGCACATCTAGGGTAAGTACATATGTGTGTACATGCACGCACGCGCACACGTCACGGGTGTGCGCGCGGCCCTGCACTCAACACACTCACACACGCACGCAGTCCCTGAAGGAGCAGTGATAACACTCCTTCCCCCCCCCCCCCTGCATCTCGCCAGCGATTGGGAAGGCGATGTTACCAGTTCTAAGGAGGAGCTTCTTCATATGGGCCAATAGACCTCCTGCAAATCCTTCATTACAACCCAATCTATTCCTGTTTAGATAGTACCTACTGTGACGGTCAACAATAGTCACGAATTCCTACGTACTTAGCTTTTACCTATTAGTATACTGATTAGTAAGGAATTCTTAAAAAAATTAGTAATTCAAGTAAAAATTTAAAAAAAAAAATTAAGTAAATTTAAGTACTACCAAAACAGGCGGATGGGCTGTTATTGTTATGTTCTTATGGTAGAATGAAAGATTCCATACATAGCTTTATATGTAGTCATGATATGTGGAACCAATTACCGCGTAACGTGGTGGAGGTGGGGTCCCTCAATTGTTTCAAGCGCGGGTTGGACACGTATATGAGTGGGATTGGGTGGTTATAAATAGGAGCTGCCTCGTATGGGCCAATAGGCCTTCTGCAGTTACCATTATTCTTATGTTCTTATGACAGAGCCCAGAAGGCTGAAGAACCTGTACACCAGTCGACTAAAGGCTGAGTCAAAGCTGGACCCGAACCCTCCCACCCCCCCCCCTTTCCCACAAGTACAATTAGTGGAGTACACACGTTCCTGCTAGAGTGTCCATGAAGAGAAAATGTGAGGTTTTGGTAAAGGTGTTTACTCTACGAGAGGGGGGGGGGAGGCTTGTTCCACCTATTCAGGGATGCACCTCATCCTCCTCCCGCCCTCTTAACTCTCACTGATATTTATCCTCCTCCTATTCCATAACCCTGCCCCTTTAATCCCGGACGTCTGTTTATATTTACTAAATCTCTTCCCTATTTTGTCCGTTTACCTTCCCTCTTCCTTTCATTCTGTTGACTAGTTTCTTCCCGGTGTGTGTGTGTGTGTGTGTGTGTGTGTGTGTGTGTGTGTGTGTGTGTGTGTGTGTGTGTGTGTGTGTGTGTGTGTGTGTGTGTGTGTGTGTGTGATCATCTCCCACCACCATCACCGTCAACAGTCTTGGATCCTCCAGGCCCTTGCTCTCAGCACCTCACCTCACCACCCAATATTCACGAGGAATCGTTTGGTCCTTGGGAGTGGCCCACGCAGGTCCTGCTCCTAGAGCTGATGATCACCACATGCAGGAAGGATTATGCCAAGGGAAGGGAACTATCAGGGGGTGAAAGTGCCAAGCCATCACGACTATATAGCACTGGTAAAGGGTCAGTATAAGGATTGGGAAGGAATGGTGCCCAACCACTTGGACGGTCGGGGATTGAACACAACCATGCCTGACCTTGCGGGTGTTCCAACCCGTCCAACTAATAGGTCGTAATAATAATGATAAACGTTACAAATACAACCTACTATTGAAGAGTAATAGCTCACATATATCTATGTTTTCTATGCATCCGACTCGATAGGCTATGAAGGTTAGCACGTTTCTGGTTAGGTTAGGAACTAACACTTTTTACATAGTGGTAAATCAAGAGAAGAGCTTAAAGGGAAGTGTTCTCAGCACTCGCTGCTCTCGACCCTGAGACATGGTTGTAAACATCGACTGTGCTAATCTTTGCTAATGTTTGGTCTGCTCATTTGTCAGCTTTCAGAATAATATTATAATCACTAGAGCCTGTATTCCGACGCCTTGCAGTGTTACCTCCATATAGTGAGCCTTGTCACCTTCTTCACCAGTTCCACAAGACAGCTAAAGCCTGCCAGCCTGCTGGTAACTTGGTCGTCATGGGGAAAAATCCGACACCTCCATATCCATATGTGTTAGCAGTATATTGCTGACTCTCTGTAATTACCTTACTAAACTCTCAAGTTTGCTGCGTCGTGACAAGATTACCGCCTCCCCCCCTTCTCTTTCTCTCTACCTCACCTATCTTAGCCACTCCCTCTCTTAGTGTATTCACTCTTGCTATGCTTTTATTCCGTTTCTCCTCCTTCCCCCTCTCTTATTCGTTCATTTACTGTTCGTCCCGTCCATTCTCAAATTTTCTTCACCTCGCAGTTTGTCATCTTAACTTTTCAAGTTTACTTCACCTCTCACTTTCCTCCTTCACTTCTCAACTCCACGTTCACTGTCCACTTTCTTTATTTTCGATTTCGACTCTAACCGTCTTCTACATACCTGTCCTCCTGTTCCCTTACCTCTTATTCATTTCTTCCTCTTGATTTTCACTATATTTTCTTTTCGTACCTCTAAGTAATTGTTCCACCTTTCTTCCCATCTTACCGGTCTGCCGAGCGGACAGCACACTGGACTTGTGATCCTGTGGTCGTGGGTTCGATCCCGGGCGCCGGCGAGAAACAATGGGCAGAGTTTCTTTCACCCTATGCCCCTGTTACCTAGCAGTAAAATAGGTACCTGGGTGTTAGTCAGCTGTCACGGACTGATTCCTGGGGGTGGAGGCCTGGTCGAGGACCGGGCCGCGGGGACACTAAAGCCCCGAAATCATCTCAAGATAACCTCTTCACCTTTCATGAAAAGCCGACCTCTCTCATACCTGCTCTTCCACGTAGCGTCCTGTACTCGTCTCCAAGACCTCTTACCTGGTTGATACCTGGTTGATGGGTTCTGGGAGTTCTTCTACTCCCCAAGCCCGGCCCGAGGCCAGGCTTGACTTGTGAGAGTTTGGTCCACTAGGCTGTTGCTTGGAGCGCCCGCAGGCCCACATACCCACCACAGCCCGGCTGGTCCGGAACTCCTTGGAGGAATAAATCTAGTTTCCTCTTGAAGATGTCCACGGTTGTTCCGGCAATATTTCTTATGCTTGCTGAATCCTTAACCACGCCATCCATACCTCTCTCAAAACCCCTGTAGCCCTAGTGCCACTCCCCCCTCCCCCCTACATACCATCTCCCTTTCCCGCTGCCTTCCAATAGACCCCCTTTCTTCCCCACCCCCCCTCTCTCTATCTATTTACCGTGCCTTGTTCTCCTGCCTCACTTGTGTATGTATAAGGTTGTAAAAACTTCCTCGTGAACAGTAGAGAGAGTGGATACATCTGTGACGTCATGCACTCACCGACGGCAGCCCAAGAGGCCCAAGAAAGTAAACAATTGAAAAGGGAAACGGGTAGACCCGATGAGCCTCCAACAAGATCAAGAGGAAGACGCAGGAAGCACCAGGCGAGGTAACCGGGGAAGTACCAATATAAGCAAGATGAGGCAAGAAAGGACCTTCTTCAGAGAGGGAGAGGGGTCGGGGAGGGCCGAGGACGCACCAACAAGAGGGAGAGGAGCCTGGGAGGACCAAGGACGCACCAACAAGAGGGAGAAGAGGCCGGGGAGGGCCGAGGACGCACCAACAAGAGGGAGAAGAGGCCGGGGAGGGCCGAGGACGCACCAACAAGAGGGAGAAGAGGCCGCCGGGGAGGCCGAGGACGCACCAACAAGAGGGAGAAGAGGCCGGGGAGGGCCGAGGACGCACCAACAAGAGGGAGAAGAGGCCGGGGAGGGCCGAGGACGCACCAACAAGAGGGAGAAGAGGCCGGGGAGGGCCGAGGACGCACCAACAAGAGGGAGAAGAGCCGGGGAGGGCCGAGGACGCACCAACAAGAGGGAGAAGAGGCCGGGGAGGGCCGAGGACGCACCAACAAGAGGGAGAAGAGGCCGGGGAGGGCCGAGGACGCACCAACAAGAGGGAGAAGAGGCCGGGGAGGGCCGAGGACGCACCAACAAGAGGGAGAAGAGGCCGGGGAGGGCCGAGGACGCACCAACAAGAGGGAGAAGAGGCCGGGGAGGGCCGAGGACGCACCAACAAGAGGGAGAAGAGGCCGGGGAGGGCCGAGGACGCACCAACAAGAGGGAGAAGAGGCCGGGGAGGGCCGAGGACGCACCAACAAGAGGGAGAAGAGGCCGGGGAGGGCCGAGGACGCACCAACAAGAGGGAGAAGAGGCCGGGGAGGGCCGAGGACGCACCAACAAGAGGGAGAAGAGGCCGCCTGGGAGGACCGAGGACGCACCAACAAGAGGGACAAGAGGCCGCCGGGGAGGGCCGAGGACGCACCAACAAGAGGGACGCTGAGGACAATGAGCTCAACTCCAGTTAAGATTATCGACTCAATTACCCACCAAGAACAAAGGACAATGATGCTAGGACGACCCAGCTCAATTACTGCCAAGTGTGTGTAGAGGTGAGAGGTGAGAGGTGAGGGGTGAGAGGTGAGGGGTTATGGGTGATGAATGAGGGTGAGAGGTGATGAATGATGGTGAGGGCGTGAAGTGGTGAGGGCTCTAGCTCCCCTTCTCCAGCGTTCAGAAAATCAATAAACTCATATACTAAATAACCCGAACCTAACCTAACCGAGGACCCCATAAATAGAAAATGGGGCATTACCTCAATTTTGCTAGCCGCCATAATTTTGAATACAGCAGTTTTAGGCCTTAAGGGATTTATATGTCAAAATGCGATGTAGTATTCAAGAGGACGAGTTGAGGCATGAGTGGTGAGGACTGAGGGGCTCGCGTGAGAGGTGAGGGTGAGAGGTGAGGGTGAGAGGTGAGGGTGAGAGGTGAGGGTGAGAGGTGAGGATTAGGGGTTGTGTCGAAAGTGAGACAAGGAAGTGTCGTGTAGGTAAGGGATGATATTGTAAAGTCCAGCAATAGCTTCTTTCTGTAAACTTACCAATGAAACCCATGATCCCTTCTGGAGAACCAGTAATTAACTCCCCTCTGGAGAACCAGTAATTAACTCCCCTCTGGAGAACCAGTAATTAACTCCCCTCTGGAGAACCAGTAATTAACTCCCCCCCTCTGGAGAACCAGTAATTAACTCCCCTCTGGAGAACCAGTAATTAACGCCCCTCTGGAGAACCAGTAATTAACGCCACTCTGGAGAACCAGTAATTAACGCCACTCTGGAGAACCAGTAATTAACGCCACTCTGGAGAACCAGTAATTAACGCCCCTCTGGAGAACCAGTAATTAACGCTCCTCTGGAGAACCAGTAATTAACTCCCCTCTGGAGAACCAGTAATTAACTCCCCTCTGGAGAACCAGTAATTAACTCCCCCTCTGGAGAACCAGTAATTAACTCCCCTCTGGAGAACCAGTAATTAACTCCCCTCTGGAGAACCAGTAATTAACTCCCCTCTGGAGAACCAGTAATTAACTACCCTCTGGAGAACCAGTAATTAACGCCACTCTGGAGAACCAGTAATTAACTCCCCTCTGGAGAACCAGTAATTAACTCCCCTCTGGAGAACCAGTAATTAACGCCACTCTGGAGAACCAGTAATTAACGCCACTCTGGAGAACCAGTAATTAACTCCCCTCTGGAGAACCAGTAATTAACGCCACTCTGGAGAACCAGTAATTAACGCCACTCTGGAGAACCAGTAATTAACGCCACTCTGGAGAACCAGTAATTAACGCCACTCTGGAGAACCAGTAATTAACGCCACTCTGGAGAACCAGTAATTAACGCCACTCTGGAGAACCAGTAATTAACGCCACTCTGGAGAACCAGTAATTAACTCCCCTCTGGAGAACCAGTAATTAACTCCCCTCTGGAGAACCAGTAATTAACGCCACTCTGGAGAACCAGTAATTAACTCCCCTCTGGAGAACCAGTAATTAACGCCACTCTGGAGAACCACCAATTAACTCCCCTCTGAACTGCAATAAATAAACTCTCACCCAACATGTCTTTTAAAAGTTTCAGGACTGACATAAGAGTCTTCCGTAAATACTTAACTTCCTTCCTCAAGCTTCAAAGTGTTTTTTTTTTTTTGTTTACAAAAGCACATGACATCCCTACCGGGAATGTATAACAAATTGAACTTTAAAATATCCAATGTTAAACATAAATAAACTCCCCTCTGTAATTTCAATAATATATTTCCACGGTATTGCCATCATTCAGACCCCAATAATCAGCGGAATCTGAAACTTTAATCGCTGCTCAACTGCAATTCCAGGACACGTGTACCAGTATCATTAAGATACAAATCCTTCAACAACGTTTCGATATCACCGAGAACCCGCAAAATATCGCTGGATGGGACCGCGTTATTGAAAGCTTGCAGTCTCCGGCCGTTGTTGCAATATATCTCTCTTGTTGACGCCCTTCCAGCTGTTACCTCCACCCTGCTCGTGCAAGGATTAGAGAGGCCACAACGGCAGTCTGATTTACTGACACCATCCCACAGTGAGAAACATGGCTATGCACTGGCGAAATTCTTGCATTAGTTTATTTTGCAAGAAGTGTTGACAGATTGCTGCATAAAGTGATTACTGCATAGACTGAGTGCATCATATACTGATTGCTGTAAAGACTGAGTGAATCATTTATTGATTCTAAGGTAGTTTATCTACTTCGTCTACTGTTCACTGATAGCTACATAGACAAGTTGATTTTACAAAAATAGTGAGTAAATACATTCGTGTGTAGACACCATTGTAGGCTCCTGAGTAGATAGTCTGGTGTCCCACACAGTGATGGTGCCCCACACAGTGATGGTGCCCCACACAGTGATGGTGCCCCACACAGTGATGGTGCCCCCACACAGTGATGGTGCCCCACACAGTGATGGTGCCCCACACAGTGATGAGAGCCCACATCATCGCAACATTTCCCTAAATCATCTAAGGTTGTAAATTACTAGTCTAGTTATGTGCTTTTTACAAATACACAAATGAATACTGTGGGTAGATACATAGAGAAGCTGACTGGTGGAGACTCGAGTACATACATGCACAATACACATATTCGTACATACAAAATATACATAGAAGAAAGAGCTTTAATAATTTTTCTTAAACCAAGAAAGAAAACGACGTTGGAAATGTTACACAGTCTTTCAATATTATTATAGAACGGGCTGCAATGTGTCTGGTGCGGCCTTTGTGATATTCTCTTCTACAGAGATTTATCTTGGAGCCGATCCACTAAATTATTCTTGTAAGCAGGCGGACGGTGAGCCGGTGGACCACCTTCCCTGTCATGGCTGCCACTACCTCAATATTACCACAACAATTCCCCACACTCAGGACCTCACCACATAACACGCTTAGAGTCCATTTTAAAGAATGAAGAACAATTTTATTTATATTACTTCTCAGCTGCATCACTTATGAACCCGTCCCTGCCCTTGTGTGGCAGCACAATAGAAAGTTGTTTTCACATACATTAAAACATTGATTGTAACCATGATATATATATATGTGCTTCAGCCTACAGTTTAGACCTATTGTCTTGTGTATGACCCTCTGTCCTGCGTGACAGTGAATACCAGCATTATCCTCACTTTAATAAGACAATCGAAATCCTCAGATTAGGCAAAATTGTAATTAATTTTGTAAAGATGTAATAATAATAATCTATAAATATTGCACTTAAACACCCGATATAAATAGTTGTTGAATATTTGTGAATTTTCTAACCGTTAGTTACTTATGATTACTAGTAAAAATGAGGCTCATTTGATAACTAGACCGTACACTAGAAGATGATTACCCGACGACGTTTCGGTCCGTCGTGGACAATTATCAAGCCGATTGTGGCCATTATCACAATCACCTTCATAGTGTCCAGGACGGACCGAAACGTTGTCGCCCCTCATCTTCTGGTCTGCTCATCAGATCTGCAGCCCCCGTTATTGTGACTCATAGTCTCTGAAACTCATCTACTAGTGGTAAAACATTAGTTATCTCTATAGTGTATTATTTCCTTAGGCAGCAGAGTTCAATTATTTATAGCAATACTGGTTGATACCTGGTTGATGGGGTTCTGGGAGTTCTTCTACTCCCCAAGCCCGGCCCGAGGCCAGGCTTGACTTGTGAGAGTTTGGTCCACTAGGCTGTTGCTTGGAGCGCCCGCAGGCCCACATACCCACCACAGCCCGGCTGGTCCGGAACTCCTTGGAGGAATAAATCTAGTTTCCTCTTGAAGATGTCCACGGTTGTTCCGGCAATATTTCTTATGCTTGCTGGGAGGACGTTGAACAACCGCGGACCTCTGATGTTATACAGTGTTCTCTGATTGTGCCTATGGCACCCCTGCTCTTCACTGGTTCTATTCTGCATTTTCTTCCATATCGTTCACTCCAGTACGTTGTTATTTTACTGTGTAGATTTGGGACCTGGCCCTCCAGTATCTTCCAGGTGTATATTATTTGATATCTCTCTCGTCTTCTTTCTAGTGAGTACATTTGGAGAGCTTTGAGACGATCCCAATAATTTAGGTGCTTTATCGCGTCTATACGTGCTGTATATGTTCTCTGTATTCCCTCTATTTCAGCAATCTCTCCTGCTCTGAAGGGGGAAGTGAGTACTGAACAGTACTCAAGACGGGACAGCACAAGTGACTTGAAGAGTACAAGCATTGTGATGGGATCCCTGGATTTGAAAGTTCTCGTAATCCATCCTATCATTTTTCTGGCTGTCGCAATATTTGCTTGGTTATGCTCCCTAAACGTTAGGTCGTCAGACATCATTATTCCCAAATCCTTTACATGCTGTTTTCCTACTATGGGCACATTTGATTGTGTTTTGTACCCTGTATTATGTTTAAGGTCCTCATTTTTACCGTACCTGAGTACCTGGAATTTGTCACTGTTAAACATCATATTATTTTCTGATGCCCAGTCGAAAACTTTATTAATATCAGCTTGAAGTTTTTCAATGTCTTCAGCCGAGGTAATTTTCATACTGATTTTTGTGTCTCTGCAAAGGATGATACGAAGCTGTGACTTGTATTTTTGTCTATATCTGATATGAGAATAAGGAAAGCAGCGGTGCAAGGACTGTACCCTGAGGTACAGAGCTTTTAACTGCACTTGGACTAGATTTTATATGGTTGACCGTTACTCGCTGAGTCCTGTTTGACAGAAAACTGAGTATCCAGCGTCCTACTTTACCGGTTATTCCCATTGACTTCATTTTGTGTGCTATCACGCCATGGTCACATTTATCGAAAGCCTTTGCGAAGTCCGTGTATATCACATCAGCATTCTGTTTTCTTCTAATGCCTCAGTGACTTTATCGTAGTGCTCAAGTAGCTGTGAGAGGCACGATCTTCCCGCTCGAAATCCATGTTGGCCTGGGTTGTGAAGGTCATTGGTCTCCATGAAATTGGTGACCTGACTCCTAATCACTCTCTCAAATACTTTTATTATGTGCGATGTTAGTGCAACTGGTCTATAATTCTTTGCCAATGCTTTGCTCCCTCCCTTGTGTAGAGGGGCTATGTCTGCTACTTTAAGTGCATCTGGTATCTCCCCCGTGTCCAAGCTCTTCCTCCACACTATACTGAGTGCCTGTGCTACCGGCACTTTGCATTTCTTTATAATATTGAATTCCATGAGTCTGGACCTGGGGCCGAGTGCATGGGCATGTTTTCAATTTCTCTTTCAAAATTTAGTGCGCTCGTGTTGATATCAGTTATATTTACAGGGGTTTGGATATCCCGCATAAAGAAATTGTCTGGATCTTCTACTTTCATGTTGTTTATTGGAGTGCTAAACATGTCCTCATACTGCTTTTTTAGGATTTCACTAATTTCTTTGTCATCCTCCGTGTATGAACCTTCACTTGTACGAATAGGTCCAATACTGGCAGTAGTTTTTGCTTTTGATTTCGCATATGTGAAGAAGTATTTTGGATTTTCTTTATTTCCTGAATTGCTTTCTGTTCTAACTGCCTTTCTTCAGTTTCATATGAGTGTTTCAATTTCCGCTCGATTTCTTCAATCTCCCTATTTAAATTATTCCTTCTTTGACGGGAAATTCGTGTCTGCATAAGCAGTTCCGTTATTCTTTTCCTGCGTTTATAGTGTCTTCTGCGTTCTCTTTCTACGTTGGATCTCTTTCTGGCTTTCCTCAAAGGAACATGTTTCAGACAGACTTGATACGCTTCCGAAGTCAGTTTTTCTATTCCTTCTGTAGGACTTTTATTACTTAAAACAGTTTCCCATGGAATGTTTTTAAGTTCCCTGTTTATTATCTCCCAGTCTATCCTTTTATTATTAAAATTGAATTTACTGAATAGCCCCTCTCGCTTTATCAACGTTTTAGGTCTATTCTGAGTATTGATGGTAGTTTGCACTTCAATGAGCTTGTGATCTGAATATGTGGTATCTGATATCGTAATGTCTCTGATAATGTCTTCATTGTTCGTAAAGACCAGATCTAGAATATTTTCATTTCTCGTTGGCTCCGATATCTGCTGAGTGAGTGAAAATTTGTCACAGAATCTAAGTAGTTCTCTAATCTGTGGTTGGTTAGGTCCTGATAGATTCCCTGGTATAATATTATTGTTTGCTATTCTCCACCTGAGACTAGGCAAGTTGAAGTCACCTAAGAAGATAATATCAGGTATTGGGTTCTCCAAATTATCAAGGCTATTCTCTATTTGTTTATCTGTTCTGTGAATTCCTCAGCCGTTGCATCTGGCGGTTTGTATATTAGAATAATCACTAAATTTATTTTCTCTATTTTTAATCCCAGTACCTCTATCACCTCATTTGTAACGTTTAGGAGCTCCGAGCACCAAGGTCTTCCCTAATATACAGACCCACTCTCCATGTGACCTAATTTTCCTATCACACCTTATAGGTTATATCCTGGANGAGTACATAATATAAGCATCCCCGAAAATGACTAGATTTTATGCTAAAATCGGCATTTCAGAACTCCCTTACTTTGAAATAGTCATGATTGCATTATCGTACATATTTCTGTAATTGGATCATATTCTCTTCAAGACTTCATACACATAATACTAAATACTTCAACCAACTATAGGTTATATAATTGAGTATGAAACATGTTACCCGTGATTGTCATCAAAATGAATAACCAGCAGTGAACTGTGTTACATGATAAATATGTACATTACATTAATATAGGTGCAAGAAAAAGTACAGTGGAAGTGAAACAATAGATAAGTACTTCCGCCCTTTCGTCAAGAACCTTGACACCGAAAGTACACCCTGGCAGGGAGAAAGTACACCCTGGCAGGGAGAAAGTACACCCTGGCAGGGAGAAAGTACACCCTGGCAGGGAGAAAGTACACCCTGGCAGGGAGAAAGTACACCCTGGCAGGGAGAAAGTACACCCTGGCAGGGAGAAAGTACACCCTGGCAGGGAGAAAGTACACCCTGGCAGGGAGAAAGTACACCCTGGCAGGGAGAAAGTACACCTTGGCAGGGAGAAAGTACACCCTGGCAGGGAGAAAGTACACCTTGGCAGGGAGAAAGTACACCTTGGCAGGGAGAAAGTACACCCTGGCAGGGAGAAAGTACACCCTGGCAGGGAGAAAGTACACCCTGGCATGGAGAAAGTACACCTTGGCAAGGCAAAAGTACACCTTGGCAAGGTAAAAGTACACCTTAGCAGGGCGAAAGTACACCTTAGCAGGGCGAAAGTACACCCTGGCAGGGAGAAAGTACACCCTGGCAGGGAGAAAGTACACCTTGGCAAGGCAAAAGTACACCTTGGCAAGGTAAAAGTACACCTTAGCAGGGCGAAAGTACACCTTGGCAGGGCGAAAGTACACCTTGGCAGGGCGAAAGTACACCTTGGCAGGGCGAAAGTACACCTTGGCAGGGCGAAAGTACACCTTGGCAAGGCAAAAGTACACCCTGGCAAGACAAAAGTACACCTTGGCAGGGCGAAAGTACACCTTGGCAGGGCGAAAGTACACCTTGGCAGGGCGAAAGTACACCTTGGCAGGGCGAAAGTACACCTTGGCAGGGCGAAAGTACACCTTGGCAGGGCGAAATTACTATACTAATTCTTCCATTTCCATTGTGGTTTTTCATGCATTTCGAAGTATTAGGAATGAATACAAAGTATTCCAGTATTCAGTAAAACATGGCTGCCAACCACAACCTCCCGACGACTCGGGCAACAAGCACAGCAAAAAGCACTTAAACCCGCCACATAAATTATTGTTTTGTTTTAAATTATTATCAGACAATATCAATTAATATCTGGGCAAGCAATGAGGCCTTTGGCATATCTCAATTACCAGGTAAAATATTTATCATCAATCAGCTCACCAAACAATCTGAACTAAAGGTTTTATGATGATTTAAACACTCTTTCAGCTGTCATGAAAGGTATTATTGATTTGACCTTTAAAGAGAACCGCACCACGGCTAACATAATAACGTTCAACGAGATGGAAAAACATGAGTTCGACTCCCCCTAACCCCCCCCCCCTCCTCTGGCCTGTCAATCACTGTGAACTGTGAACTGTTCATCACGTCGCCTGAGGACAAAACTTATCAAGGCTTCTCAAACCTGACATTTTACTGGTGGTAAAATAGAATCCATAATAAAGATTATTAAATATATCCTGGTACACTAGAGCTGGCTCATAGTCCCTGGTACACTAGAGCTGGCTCACAGTCCTGGTACACTAGAGCTGGCTCACAGTCCTGGTACACTAGAGCTGGCTCACAGTCCTGGCTCATAGTCCCTGGTACACTAGAGCTGGCTCACAGTCCTGGTACACTAGAGCTGGCTCACAGTCCTGGTACACTAGAGCTTGTTCACAGTCCGTGGTACACTAGAGCTGGCTCACAGTCCTGGTACACTAGAGCTGGCTCACAGTCCTGGTACACTAGAGCTGGCTCACAGTCCTGGTACACTAGAGCTGGCTCATAGTCCTGGTACACTAGAGCTGGCTCACAGTCATGGTACACTAGAGCTGGCTCACAGTCCTGGTACACTAGAGCTGCCTCACAGTCCTGGTACACTAGAGCTGCCTCACAGTCCTGGTACACTAGAGCTGGCTCACAGTCCTGGTACACTAGAGCTGGCTCACAGTCCTGGTACACTAGAGCTGGCTCACAGTCCTGGTACACTAGAGCTGGCTCACAGTCCTGGTACACTAGAGCTGGCTCACAGTCCTGGTACACTAGAGCTGGCTCACAGTCCTGGTACACTAGAGCTGGCTCACAGTCCTGGTACACTAGAGCTGGCTCACAGTCCTGGTACACTAGAGCTGGCTCACAGTCCTGGTACACTAGAGCTGGCTCACAGTCCTGGTACACTAGAGCTGGCACACAGTCTCTGGTACACTAGAGCTGGCTCACAGTCCTGGTACACTAGAGCTGGCTCACAGTCCTGGTACACTAGAGCTGGCTCACAGTCCCTGGTACACTAGAGCTGGCTCACACTCCTGGTACACTAGAGCTGGCACACAGTCCTGGTACACTAGAGCTGGCTCACAGTCCTGGTACACTAGAGCTGGCTCACAGTCCCTGGTACACTTTAGCTGGCTCACACTCCTGGTACACTAGAGCTGGCACACAGTCCTGGTACACTAGAGCTGGCACACAGTCCTGGTACACTAGAGCTGGCTCACAGTCCCTGGTACAGTAGAGCTGGCTCACAGTCCCTGGTACACTAGAGCTGGCTCATAGTCCTGGTACACTGGAGCTGGCTCACAGTCCCTGGTACACTAGAGCTGGCTCATAGTCCTGGTACACTAGAGCTGGCTCACAGTCCCTGGTACACTAGAGCTGGCTCACAGCACCACTAGAGAGCCAGCACCACTAGAGCCAGCACCACTAGAGAGCCAGCACCACTAGAGAGCCAGCAGCACTAGAGAGCCAGCAGCACTAGAGAGCCAGCAGCACTAGAGAGCCAGCAGCACTAAAGGGCCAGCAGCACTAAAGGGCCAGCACCACTAGAGAGCCAGCACCACTAGAGAGCCAGCACCACTAGAGAGCCAGCACCACTAGAGAGCCAGCACCACTAGAGCCAGCACCACTAGAGAGCCAGCAGCACTAAAGAGCCAGCAGCACTAGAGAGCCAGCACCACTAGAGAGCCAGCACCACTAAAGGGCCAGCACCACTAGAGAGCCAGCAGCACTAGAGAGCCAGCACCACTAAAGAGCCAGCAGCACTAGAAAGCCAGCAGCACTAGAGAGCCAGCAGCACTAGAGAGCCAGCAGCACTAGAGAGCCAGCACCACTAGAGAGCCAGCGCCACTAAAGAGCTAGCAACACTAAAGAGCTAGCAACACTATAGAACCAGCACCACTAAAGCCAGCACCACTAGAGAGCCAGCACCACTAGAGAGCCAGTACCACTAGAGAGCCAGCGCCACTAAAGAGCTAGCAACACTAAAGAGCCAGCACCACTAGAGAGCCAGCACCACTAAAGAGCCAGCACCACTAGAGAGCCAGCACCACTAGAGAGCCAGCACCACTAAAGCCAGCACCACTAGAGAGCCAGTACCACTACAGAGCCAGCGCCACTAAAGAGCCAGCACCACTAGAGAGCCAGCACCACTAAAGAGCCAGCACCACTAGAGAGCCAGCACCACTAAAGCCAGCACCACTAGAGAGCCAGCACCACTAGAGAGCCAGTACCACTAGAGAGCCAGCGCCACTAAAGAGCTAGCAACACTAGAGAGCCAGCACCACTAGAGAGCCAGCACCACTAGAGAGCCAGCACCACTAAAGAGCCAGCACCACTAGAGAGCCAGCACCACTAAAGAGCCAGCACCACTAGAGAGCCAGCACCACTAAAGAGCCAGCACCACTAAAGAGCCAGCACCACTAGAGAGCCAGCACCACTAGAGAGCCAGCACCACTAGAGAGCCAGCACCACTAGAGAGCCAGCACAACTAGAGCCAGTACCACTAGAGAGCCAGCAGCACTAGAGAGCCAGCACCACTAAAGAGTCAGCACCACTAAAGAGCCAGCACCACTAAAGAGCCAGCACCACTAGAAGCCAGCACCACTAGAGAGCAAGCACCACTAGAGCCAGCACCACTAGAGAGTCAGCACCACTAGAGAGCCACCACCACTAGAGAGCCACCACCACTAGAGAGCCACCACCACTAGAGAGCCAGCACCACTAGAGAGCCAGCACCACTAGAGAGCCAGCACCACTAGAGAGCCAGCACCACTAGAGAGCCAGCACCACTAGAGAGCCAGCACCACTAGAGAGCCAGCACCACTAGAGAGCCAGCACCACTAGAGAGCCAGCACCACTAGAGAGCCACCACCACTAGAGAGCCAGCACCACTAGAGAGCCAGCACCACTAGAGAGCGAGCACCACTAGAGAGCCAGCACCACTAGAGAGCCAGCACCACTAGAGAGCCAGCACCACTAGAGAGCCAGCACCACTAGAGAGCCAGCACCACTAGAGAGCCACCACCACTAGAGAGCCAGCACCACTAGAGAGCCAGCACCACTAGAGAGCCAGCACCACTAGAGAGCCACACCACTAAAGAGCCAGCAGCCACATTAACCCCCCCCCCAAACTGTTAGCCCACCCAAAAAATCTTACCAATACCATATTCAGATTATATTCTTAATATTAATTCCCTTGTCATCATTAGGAAAGTTACTTGCATCAGTGCAAGCAAGAAAGACAAACTATATTATCTCGGTCAAAAGTTGCAACTGTGAGCGTTGTTGTGTTGCCATCGTAATGATAAATATCGATATTGAGAACAGTGTCTCGGGTTGACACCAACTGAGAACTAACAGGAAACAAAGACATGTCAACATTGCCAGTGATTGCAGGGAGCATCAGCCGAACTGTCTTATCAACGTGCAAGTGATGCACAGAAACTCTACTAAGGACATACTGCAAGACGAATTCCAGGTTGTAATACTGGGCAGCTGGTAAGTTTAATGCAAGTTACATACGCAGTTGGAAGTAAATTTGATCCATAATGCGGAGCAAAGTTACAAGTTTACCTCGATGCATAATGCAAGAGGAAATGTAGCAGTAATGGGGGAGCAGCAGTGAGTCAGTGTAGACTAACTTGCAGGTACCCTGGAAGCCCCACACCAGGTAGTAAGGTAGTCTCAGGTCTTGGACTGTGGGGCGACACTCCCCCCCCCCCCCCCCCCAAACCACCAACCACACAAGGAAGACAACCTACGCGCTCCATCTCTCCTAGGGACGGAGGATTGGAGCGGTACGTTGCAAATCGTGGGGCGTGGAAGAAGCGCGCGCGTGTATTCACCTAGTTTATTTACCAAGTTGTGCTTGCGGGGGTTAAGCTCTGCTCTTTCGGCCCGCCTCTCAACTGTCANACCACCCGTCATAAAGGTCAGCAACAACCCGTCATAAAGGTCAGCAACACCACCGTCATAAAGGTCAGCAACACCTCCCGTCATAAAGGTCAGCAAACCACCCGTCATAAAGGTCAGCAACACCTCCCGTCATAAAAGGTCAGCAACACCACCCGTCATAAAGGTCAGCAAACCACCCGTCATAAAGGTCAGCAACACCACCGTCATAAAGGTCAGCAACACCACCCGTCATAAAGGTCAGCAACACCTCCCATCATAAAGGTCAGCAACACCTCCCATCATAAAGGTCAGCAACACCTCCCATCATAAAGGTCAGCAACACCACCCGTCATAAAGGTCAGCAACACCACCCGTCATAAAGGTCTGCAACACCACCGTCATAAAGGTCAGCAACACCACCCGTCATAAAGGTCAGCAACACCACCCGTCATAAAGGTCAACAACACCACCCGTCATAAAGGTCAACAACACCCCCGTCATAAAGGTCAACAACACAACCGTCATAAAGGTCAGCAACACCACCCGTCATAAAGGTCAGCAACACCACCCGTCATAAAGGTCAGCAACACCACCCGTCATAAAGGTCACCAACACCACCCGTCATAAAGGTCAGCAACACCACCCGTCATAAAGGTCAACAACACCACCCGTCATAAAGGTCAACAACACCACCCGTCATAAAGGTCAACAACACCACCCGTCATAAAGGTCAGCAACACCACCCGTCATAAAGGTCAGCAACACCACCCGTCATAAAGGTCAGTAACACCACCCGTCATAAAGGTCAGCAACACCACCCGTCATAAAGGTCAGCAACACCACCCGTCATAAAGGTCACCAACACCACCCGTCATACACCTTCACATATTTAATTCTGTTAGGGGATTATTTTTGGGGAATTGTTTGGGAATTATGATTCAAAAACAAAACCCTAGTTTTCTTTATGAATCATATTTGCATTATGATTCAAAACAAAATTCATGGAATACGAGAAAAGAGAAATAAATGAACATGTGATAAAGACAATACGTCACCACACTAAAATTAGTTATGTAATATGTAGTGACACACTTTTCTAACCATTTGATTTAGAAATATTCATTATATATGAGAGGAATCTTTGACTGCCTCGAAGTGCTTCTCTGGACAGCTGGGGAACCAAGAGTGTTTCCAGCTGGGGAACCAAGAGTGTTTCCAGCTGGGGAACCAAGATGTTTCCAGCTGGAGAACCAAGAGTGTTTCCAGCTGGGGAACCAAGAGAGTTTCCAGCTGGGGAACCAAGAGAGTTTCCAGCTGGGGAACCAAGAGTGTTTCCAGCTGGGGAACCAAGAGTGTTTCCAGCTGGGGAACCAAGAGTGTTTCCAGCTGGGGAACCAAGAGAGTTTCCAGCTGGGGAACCAAGAGTGTTTCCAGCTGGGGAACCAAGTGTTTCCAGCTGTGGAACCAAGAGAGTTTCTAGCTGGGGAACCAAGGGAGTTTCCAGCTGGGGAACCAAGTGTTTCCAGCTGGGGAACCAAGAGAGTTTCCAGCTGGGGAACCAAGGGAGTTTCCAGCTGGGGGACCAAGGGAGTTTCCAGCTGGGGAACCAAGGGAGTTTCCAGCTGAGGAACCAAGAGAGTCTCAGGCTTGCATGCCGCGAACGTCACAACTTTTCAAAAGTTTTTGATGGATAGAAAGTCATTTTTACCGAGCCATAAGACGACAAACATGCCTGGGCTTAAATAACAGATAATTAATATGGCCCAGGAGGCAGACAGGTCTGCTTTGTGCTTGGCCTTCCGTCCCTCAGCCACGTCTAAACGGTCTCCAGTCTACCTATCTGGGGAATTAAATACAAGATTTAGTCGATATTGCATTTAACATCGTCAGGTTCTCTCCCACAAGATGGGTAAACCCGCAGCAACAGTATTGATAGTGTCACACAATGCTTTCTTCCTCTCCTCACCCTCTCCAGCCTCTCTCCTCCATGTTTTTACCTCTTTATCCCTCTCAAGGAGACGCCTTGGCCCATCGGCCGGCAAGAGCACCTTGCCCCCCCACTCCCTGGCCAGCTAGGGACGCGGGGTGAACTTTCCCCATCTACCAGAAGCTTGACAGAGAATTCAGTCGACAGAATAGCCAAGTCAATATTTTGTTATACAAATGACAATGGAATACAGAATAATAAAGACAATGAGGTGATGTCCTGCTGATTATGTGAGAGGTACAGTTGGAAGAGTTGCAGCCACAGGAAAATAGAAAAAACAGACTATTACATGCAGCTGCAACTTTCATTTTTGTATGAATTAAGGATTTATGTAATAATTGTGGCAGCATTGTTAATGTAGTAATTTACGTTGTGTTAAACCCACCAGCTCACACCAGAAGGCCCACGAGTTAATGTGACGAGAGCAACGAAGCTCACACCATAACAGACGCCAGCAACAGCTGCTCATACAATGATAGCAAAACGATAGCAAATAGATATCTCAATCATGGGAGATATCAATCAAGGGGAGAGAGACTGGGACACAATCAACTAACGTGGTGGACTTGCTACATAAGGAACAATGCATCACAAAATCCAACATCCTAAAATACGCCAAAGAGAGACAATGCGACCAGGAAGAAACATGCCCACAGTGACCACTGCATACGGGAATAATATGTAAATCAGAGCAAGGGGCAAAAGACCGTAACATATTAGAGATGACTCGAAAAATTAAAGAAAACAATGGCAATATCTTCCATTAATGTTTGAAAGTTGAACACAACATCTGCCACACCACACAACACCTGCCACACCACACAACACCTGCCACTCCACACAACACCTGTCACACCACACAACACCTGCCACACCACACAACACCTGCCACACCACACAACACCTGCCACACCACACAACACCTGCCACACCACACAACACCCGCCACACCACACAACACCCGCCACACCACACAACACCCGCTACACCACACAACACCTGCCACACCACACAACACCCGCCACACCACACAACACCTGCCACTCCACACAACACCTGCCACACCACACAACACCTGCCACACCACACAACACCTGCCACACCACACAACACCTGCCACACCACACAACACCTGCCACACCACACAACACCTGCCACACCACACAACACCTGCCACATCACACAACACCTGCCACACCACACAACACCCGCCACACCACACAACACCTGCCACACCACACAACATCTTCCACACCACACAACACCTGCCACTCCACACAACACCTGCCACACCACACAACACCTGCCACACCACACAACACCCGCTACACCACACAACACCTGCCACACCACACAACACCTGCCACACCACACAACACCTGCCACACCACACAACACCTGCTACACCACACAACACCTGCCACACCACCCCTCGAAAAGACTGCAGTAGAGCGAAATAGTTCATTCTCCAATTAATATTATATTTTTCACAGTTAAATGCATATTTTTAGTCAAATATTCACTGTTTTTCAGGAAACTATATTTTCTTTAATTGATATTTATAGAAAAAATACATGTTGTTCATGACTGAACTAACAATTTTCACCTAAAATCTATTGTTCCGTTCAGTATATATATATATATATATATATATATATATATATATATATATATATATATATATATATATATATATAGATATGTATGTGTATATATATATATGTATGTATATATGTGTGTGTGTGTCTGTGTGTGTGGTGTGTGTGTGTGTGTGTGTGTGTGTGTGTGTGTGTGTACAGGGGAGGGGAGGTGGGGGGGGGGGGTGATTTGTATTCACCTAGTTGTGTTTGCGGGGGTTGAGCTCTGCTCTTTCGGCCCGCCTCTCAACTGTCAATCAACTGTTTCTAACTACTACTACTACTATTTTTTCCACATCACACACACACACACACACACACACACACACACACCCAGGAAGCAGCCCGTGACAGCTGACTAACTCCCAGGTACCTATTTTACTGCTAGGTAACAGGGGCATAGGCTGAAAGAAACTCTGCCCAATGTTTCTGGCATTGTTTCAATGTTTGTGTCTGAGTTTGTGCGTGTGTTTGTTGTGCTTTATAGGGAGAACCGTCTAACTTTCCCTCGTGAGCAAGGGAGGCGGGGTGCAAAAAAAAATCATTGAGTGGAACTGTGCGAACATTTGTTAAAAATGTCACAATCTTCATATTAAAGTCTTGCCTGGCAGAGTGGGTCAACGGACCGCAACAGTCTAATCGATGAAGTTCTTAGAAAGTGTAGTAGATGTGTAGGAGCAAGACTGTGAGAACTCTCGAAACAAAGTACAGGTAAACTGCAGGCAAACCTCCAACAGGAACAAGATTAGCTCACACCTGAATTCTTATATTAATGTGTTCCTGAAACATGTTTTTTTATGGATTTCCTGGTGGTCCTGGGCCTCCCCCAGCACGTGCTGGGGGAGGCTGGGGGACACGTGGTCCTGGTCCTCCTGAGTATGTGCTGGGGGAGGCTGGGAGACACGTGGTCCTGGTCCTCCTGATTATGTGCTGGGGGAGGCTGGGGGACACGTGGTCCTGGTCCTCCTGATTATGTGCTGGGGGAGGCTGGGGGACACGTGGTCCTGGGCCTCCAGAGTATGTGCTGGGGGAGGCTGGGTACACGTGGTCCTGGTCCTCCTGAGTATGTGCTGGGGGAGGCTGGGGGACACGTGGTCCTGGTACTCCTGAGTATGTGCTGGGGGAGGCTGGGGGACACGTGGTCCTGGTACTCCTGAGTATGTGCTGGGGAGGCTGGGGGACACGTGGTCCTAGTCCTCCTGAGTATGTGCTGGGGGAGGCTGGGGACACGTGGTCCTGGTCCTCCTGAGTATGTGCTGGGGGAGGCTGGGGGACACGTGGTCCTGGTCCTCCAGAGTGTGTGCTGGGGGAGGCTGGGGGACACGTGGTCCTGGTCCTCCAGAGTGTGTGCTGGGAGGCTGGGGGACACGTGGTGCTGGACCCCCTGAATGATTCTGGGGAAGGCTGCCACCTAACACCACCAGGCAACTTTAAGAAGCACCACAGCTATATTTGGCGGTCCACAGCTACCAGATCTACACTGTCAGGTGTGCTACACCTACACACCAGGTGCACTAAACACCAGGTGCAGCAAAGCACCAGGTGCAGCAAAGCACCAGGTGCAGCAAAGCACCAGGTGCAGCAAACCACCAGGTGCAGTAAAGCACCAGGTGCAGTAAAACACCAGGTGCAGCAAACCACCAGGTGCACTAAACACCAGGTGCAGTAAAGCACCAGGTGCACTAAACACCAGGTGCACTAAACACCAGGTGCAGTAAAGCACCAGGTGCAGTAAAGCACCAGGTGCAGTAAAGCACCAGGTGCAGTAAAGCACCAGGTGCACTAAACACCAGGTGCAGTAAAGCACCAGGTGCAGTAAAGCACCAGGTGCAGTAAAGCACCAGGTGCAGTAAAGCACCAGGTGCAGTAAAGCACCAGGTGCAGTAAAGCACCAGGTGCAGTAAAGCACCAGGTGCACTAAACACCAGGTGCAGTAAAGCACCAGGTGCAGTAAAGCACCAGGTGCAGTAAAGCACCAGGTGCAGTAAAGCACCAGGTGCAGTAAAGCACCAGGTGCAGTAAAGCACCAGGTGCAGTAAAGCACCAGGTGCACTAAACACCAGGTGCAGTAAAGCACCAGGTGCACTAAACACCAGGTGCACTAAGCACCAGGTGCAGTAACGCACCAGGTGCAGTAAAGCACCAGGTGCAGTAAGCACCAGGTGCAGTAAAGCACCAGGTGCAGTAAAGCACCAGGTGCAGTAAAGCACCAGGTGCAGTAAAGCACCAGGTGCAGTAAAGCACCAGGTGCAGTAAAACACCAGGTGCACTAAAGCACCAGGTGCAGTAAAGCACCAGGTGCAGTAAAGCGCCAGGTGCAGTAAAGCACCAGGTGCACTAAAGCACCAGGTGCACTAAAGCACCAGGTGCAGTAAAGCACCAGGTGCACTAAACACCAGGTGCAGTAAAGCACCAGGTGCACTAAACACCAGGTGCACTAAACCACCTGGTGCAGTAAAGCACCAGGTGCAGTAAAGCACCAGGTGCAGTAAAGCACCAGGTGCACTAAACCACCTGGTGCAGTAAAGCACCAGGTGCAGTAAAGCACCAGGTGCAGTAAAGCACCAGGTGCAGTAAAGCACCAGGTGCAGTAAAGCACCAGGTGCAGTAAAGCACCAGGTGCAGTAAAGCACCAGGTGCACTAAACACCAGGTGCAGTAAAGCACCAGGTGCACTAAACACCAGGTGCACTAAACCACCTGGTGCAGTAAAGCACCAGGTGCAGTAAAGCACCAGGTGCAGTAAAGCACCAGGTGCAGTAAAGCACCAGGTGCACTAAACAACACAATACATTACACTTCCTTAAAATTACAATGTGCGATACCTTAAGATTTAGTAGACAAAAATGTTGGCCTATTAATTGCCAATATTATCCGGGAAGAACGCCAGTAACTTACACTCATTGTTCCTCCGCTTGCCTACCTTTATTAGTCCCTCCTCCTCTCCCTTTCCTTCCTTTCTCTCTTTTCTCTCCTGCATCTTCTTTATGTCTTGTATTCCAGGTTCTTCTCCATCCAGAGAAAATGTTGTAATCTTCAAGGTCACAAGGATGTTAAACACTGCTCTAAATTACATAGAATTACCAACAGACTTCTAATTGCGTTCAAAAGGGATCAAGATAAACCCGACATGGTCGCGTCTGGGATCCTCTCGGACGGAAGTTCGAACCCCTCATCACGGCCCTTGTGGATTTGTTCAGGATTAACACTTTTAGACTTCATCTGATAACGCGGTTTATGGTGCGAGGCCCAAGAGTCTGGGTTGATCAGGCCCTCAGCCAGGAGTCGTGACTGGCACTGTGTAGACTAGGGCACTACCCCCTCTTCTTGAGGTTATCTTGACATGATTTCGGGGCTTTAGTGTCCCCGCGGCCCGGTCCTCGACCAGCCCTCCAGCCCCAGGAAGCAGCCTGTGACAGCTGACTAACACCCAGGTACCTATTTTACTGCTAGGTAACAGGGGGCATAGGGTGAAAGAAACTCTGCCCATTGTTTCTCGCCGACGCCTGGGATCGAACCCAGGACCACAGGATCACAAGTCCAGTGTGCTGTCCACTAGGGCACTACCCCCCTCTTATCACCACTTGTGTAATATTTCATGTTGTTTGGACTCTTCCTTCTCTTCCACTGACTCATTCCTAAACCATCCTCTTTGCCACCTCCTCCCCTCCCCTCCTCCCCCTCCTCCATCCCTCCACCTCTCCTTGTACCCCTTGCATCAAGAACACCCGCAACAGCAGCAGTGTGAGGGGAGCCAGCAGTGTGAGGGGAGCCAGCAGTGTGAGGGGAGCCTGTAGTGTGAGGGGAGCCAGTAGTGTGAGGGGAGCCAGCAGTGTGAGGGAGCCAGCAGTGTGAGGGAGCCAGCAGTGTGAGGGGAGCCCTGTAGTGTGAGGGGAGCCAGTAGTGTGAGGGGAGCCAGCAGTGTGAGGGGAGCCAGCAGTGTGAGGGGAGCCAGCAGTGTGAGGGGAGCCAGCAGTGTGAGGGGAGCCAGCAGTGTGAGGGGAGCCAGCAGTGGTGAGGGAGCCAGCAGTGTGAGGGGAGCCAGCAGTGTGAGGGCTCACACTGCGGCTTCCCCTCACACTGCTGGCTCCCCTCACACTGCTGGCTCCCCTCACACTGCTGGCTCCCCTCACACTGCTGGCTC
>WNGS01089979.1:100543-123750 GCA_020271785.1 Procambarus virginalis
CCAACACTACCCGTCTTAATGGTCAGAACACACCCGTCATAATGGCAGCAACACCTCCCGTCATAATGGTCAGCAACACCACCCGTCATAATGGTCAGCAACACCTCCCGTCAAATGGTCAGCAACACCCTCCCGTCATAATGGTCAGCAACACCTCCCGTCATAATGGTCAGCAACACCTCCCGTCATAAAGGTCAGCAACACCACCCGTCATAATGGTCAGCAACACCTCCCTCATAATGGTCAGCAACACCACCCGTCATAATGGTCAGCAACACCACCCGTCATAATGGTCAGCAACACCACCCGTCATAATGGTCAGCAACACCACCCGTCATAATGGTCAGCAACACCACCCGTCATAATGGTCAGCAACACCACCCGTCATAATGGTCAGCAACACCACCCGTCATAATGGTCAGCAACACCACCCGTCATAAAGGTCAGCAACACCACCCGTCATAATGGTCAGCAACACCTCCCGTCATAAAGGTCACCAACACCACCCGTCATAAAGGTCACCAACACCACCCGTCATAATGGTCACCAACACCACCCGTCATAATGGTCAGCAACACCACCCGTCATAAAGGTCAGCAACACCTCCCGTCATAAAGGTCACCAATACCACCCGTCATAAAGGTCACCAACACCACCCGTCATAATGGTCACCAACACCACCGTCATAAAGGTCACCAACACCACCCGTCATAATGGTCAGCAAGCACACCACCCGTCATAATGGTCAGCAACACACCCGTCATAATGGTCAGCAACACCACCCGTCATAAAGGTCAGCAACACCACCCGTCATAATGGTCAGCAACACCACCCGTCATAAAGGTCAGCAACACCACCCGTCATAATGGTCAGCAACACCACCCGTCATAAGGTCAGCAACACCACCCGTCATAAAGGTCAGCAACACCACCCGTCATAATGGTCAGCAACACCACCCGTCATAATGGTCAGCAACACCACCCGTCATAAAGGTCAGCAACACCACCCGTCATAAAGGTCAGCAACACCACCCGTCATAAAGGTCAGCAACACCTCCCGTTATAAAGGTCAGCAACACCACCCGTCATAAAGGTCACAAACACCACCCGTCATAAAGGTCAGCAACACCTCCCGTCATAAAGGTCACCAACACCACCCGTCATAAAGGTCACCAACACCACCCGTCATAAAGGTCAGCAACACCACCCGTCATAAAGGTCAGCAACACCACCCGTCATAAAGGTCAGCAACACCACCCGTCATAATGGTCAGCAACACCACCCGTCGTAAGGTCAGCAACACCACCCGTCATAAAGGTCAGCAACACCTCCCGTCATAAAGGTCAGCAACATACCCTCCCGTCATAAAGGTCAGCAACACCACCCGTCATAAAGGTCAGCAACACCACCCGTCATAAAGGTCAGCAACACCACCCGTCATAAAGGTCAGCAACACCACCCGTCATAAAGGTCAGCAACACCACCCGTCATAATGGTCAGCAACACCACCCGTCATAAAGGTCAGCAACACCACCCGTCATAAAGGTCAGCAACACCACCCGTCATAAAGGTCACCAACACCACCCGTCATAAAGGTCACCAACACCACCCGTCATAAAGGTCAGCAACACCACCCGTCATAAAGGTCACCAACACCACCCGTCATACACCTTCACATGTTTAATTCTGTTAGGGGATTATTTTTGGGGAATTGTTTTGGGAATTATAATTCAAAAACAAAACCCTAGTTTTCTTATGAATCATATTTGCATTATGATTCAAAACAAAATTTCATGGAATACGAGAAAAGAGAAATAAATGAACATGTGATAAAGACAATACGTCACCACACTAAAAGTAGTTATGTAATATGTAGTGACACACTTTTCTAACCATTTGATTTAGAAATATTCATTATATATGAGAGGAATCTTGACTGCCTCGAAGTGCTTCTCTGGACAGCTGGGGAACCAAGGATGTTTCCAGCTGGGGAACCAAGGGAGTTTCCAGCTGGGGAACCAAGAGAGTTTCCAGCTGGGGAACCAAGAGAGTTTCCAGCTGGGAACCAAGAGAGTTTCCAGCTGGGGAACCAAGAGAGTTTCCAGCTGTGGAACCAAGAGTGTTTCCAGCTGGGGAACCAAGAGAGTTTCCAGCTGGGGAACCAAGAGTGTTTCCAGCTGGGGAACCAAGTGTTTCCAGCTGTGGAACCAAGAGAGTTTCTAGCTGGGGAACCAAGGGAGTTTCCAGCTGGGGAACCAAGTGTTTCCAGCTGGGGAACCAAGAGTGTTTCCAGCTGGGGAACCAAGAGTGTTTCCAGCTGGGGAACCAAGGGAGTTTCCAGCTGGGGAACCAAACAGAGTTTCCACCTGAGGAACCAAGAGAGTCTCAGGCTTGCATGCCGCGAACGTCACAACTTTTCAAAAGTTTTTGATGGATAGAAAGTCATTTTTACCGAGCCATAAGACGACAAACATGCCTGGGCTTAAATAACAGATAATTAATATGGCCCAGGAGGCAGACAGGTCTGCTTTGTGCTTGGCCTTCCGTCCCTCAGCCACGCCTAAACGGTCTCCAGTCTACCTATCTGGGGAATTAAATACAAGATTTAGTCGATATTGCATTTAACATCGTCAGGTTCTCTCCCACAAGATGGGTAAACCCGCAGCAACAGTATTGATAGTGTCTCACAATGCTTTCTTCCTCTCCTCACCCTCTCCAGCCTCTCTCCTCCATGTTTTTACCTCTTTATCCCTCTCAAGGAGACGCCTTGGCCCATCGGCCGGCAAGAGCACCTTGCCCCCCACTCCCTGGCCAGCTAGGGACGCGGGGTGAACTTTCCCCATCTACCAGAAGCTTGACAGAGAATTCAGTCGACAAAATAGCCAAGTCAATATTTTGTTATACAAATGACAATGGAATACAGAATAATAAAGACAATGAGGTGATGTCCTGCTGATTATGTGAGAGCTAAAGTTGGAAGAGTTACAGCCACAGGAAAATAGAATAAACACACATGCAGCTGCAACTTTCATTTTTGTATGAATTAAGGATTTATGTAATAATTGTGGCAGCATTGTTAATGTTGTAATTTACGTTGTGTTAAACCCACCAGCGAACACCAGAAGGCCCGCTTTTATAATGTGACGAGAGCAACGGAGCTCACACCATAACAGACGCCAGCAACAGCTGCTCATACAAAGATAGCAAAACGATAGCAAATAGATATCTCAATCATGGGAGATATCAATCAAAGGGAGAGAGACTGGGACACAATCAACTAATGTGGTGGACTTGCTACATAAGGAACAATGCACCACAAAATCCAACATCCTAACATACGCCAAAGAGAGATAATGCGACCAGGAAGAAACATTCAAACGGAAATAAACTTCCTCTTAACCCAGAATGCGGAAAACATTAGACAAATAGACCACAATATTTCCCTAGAGTGACCACTGCATACGGAAATAATATGTAAATCAGAGCAAGGGGCAAAAAACCGTAACATATTAGAGATGACTCGAAAAATTAAAGAAAACAATGGCAATATCTTCCATTAATGTTTGAAGGTTGAACACAACATCTGCCACACCACACAACACCTGCCACACCACACAACACCTGCCACTCCACACAACACCTGCCACACCACACAACACCTGCCACACCACACAACACCTGCCACACCACAACACAACACCCACACCACACAACACCTGCCACACCACACAACACCTGCCACACCACACAACACCTGCCACACCACACAACACCTGCCACACCACACAACACCTGCCACACCACACAACACCTGCCACACCACACAACACCTGCCACACCACACAACACCTGCCACACACACAACACCTGCCACACCACACAACACCTGCCACACCACACAACACCTGCCACACCACACAACACCTGCCACACCACACAACACCTGCCACACAACACAACACCCGCTACACCACACAACACCTGCCACACCACACAACACCCGCTACACCACACAACACCTGCCACACCACACAACACCTGCCACACCACACAACACCTGCCACACCACACAACACCTGCCACACCACCCCTCGAAAAGACTGCAGTAGAGCGAAATAGTTCATTCTCCAATTAATATTATATTTTTCACAGTTAAATGCATATTTTTAGTCAAATATTCACTGTTTTTCAGGAAACTATATTTTTCTTTAATTGATATTTATAGAAAAAATACATGTTGTTCATGACTGAACTAACAATTTTCACCTAAAATCTATTGTTCCGTTCAGTATATATATATATATATATATATATATATATATATATATATATATATATATATATATATATATATGTGTGTGTGTGTGTGTGTGTGTGTGTGTGTGTGTGTGTGTGTGTGTTGGTGTGTGTGTGTGTGTGTATGTGTGTGTGTGTGTGTGTGTGTGTGTGTGTGTACACAGGGGAGGTGGGGGGGGGGGGTGATTTGTATTCACCTAGTTGTGCTTGCAGGGGTTGAGCTCTGCTCTTTCGGCCCGCCTCTCAACTGTCAATCAACTGTTTCTAACTACTACTACTACTATTTTTTTCCACATCACACACACACACACCCAGGAAGCAGCCCGTGACAGCTGACTAACTCCCAGGTACCTATTTTACTGCTAGGTAACAGGGGCATAGGGTGAAAGAAACTCTGCCCAATGTTTCTGGCATTGTTTCAATGTTTGTGTCTGAGTTTGTGCGTGTGTTTCCTGTGCTTTATAGGGAGAACCGTCTAACTTTCCCTCGTGAGCAAGGGAGGAAGGGGTGCAAAAAAAAATCATTGAGTGGAACTGTGCGAACATTTGTTAAAAATGTCACAATCTTCATATTAAAGTCTTGCCTGGCAGAGTGGGTCAACGGACCGCAACAGTCTAATCGATGAAGTTCTTAGAAAGTGTAGTAGATGTGTAGGAGTAAGACTGTGAGAACTCTCGAAACAAAGTACAGGTAAACTGCAGGCAAACCTCCAACAGGAACAAGATTAGCTCACACCTGAATTCTTATATTAATGTGTTCCGGAAACATGTTTTTTTATGGATTTCCTGGTGGTCCTGGGCCTCCCCCAGCACGTGCTGGGGGAGGCTGGGGGACACGTGGTCCTGGTCCTCCTGAGTATGTGCTGGGGGAGGCTGGGAGACACGTGGTCCTGGTCCTCCTGATTATGTGCTGGGGGAGGCTGGGGGACACGTGGTCCTGGTCCTCCTGATTATGTGCTGGGGGAGGCTGGGGGACACGTGGTCCTGGTCCTCCTGATTATGTGCTGGGGGAGGCTGGGGGACACGTGGTCCTGGGCCTCCAGAGTATGTGCTGGGGGAGGCTGGGTACACGTGGTCCTGGTCCTTCTATGTGCTGGGGAGGCTGGGGGACACGTGGTCCTCGTCCTTCTGAGTATGTGCTGGGGGAGGCTGGGGGACACGTGGTCCTGGTCCTCCTGAGTGTGTGCTGGGGGAGGCTGGGGGACACGTGGTCCTGGTCCTCCAGAGTGTGTGCTGGGGGAGGCTGGGGGACACGTGGTCCTGGTCCTCCTGAGTGCGTGCTGGGGGAGGCTGGAGACACGTGGTCCTGGTCCTCCTGAGTATGTGCTGGGGGAGGCTGGGGGACACGTGGTCCTAGTCCTGAGTATGTGCTGGGGGAGGCTGGGGGACACGTGGTGCTGGGCCCCCTGAGTATGTGCTGGGGGAGGCTGGGGGACACGTGGTCCTGGTCCTCCTGAGTATGTGCTGGGGGAGGCTGGGGGACACGTGGTGCTGGACCCCCTGAATGATTCTGGGGAAGGCTGCCACCTCCCACCACCAGGCAACTTTAAGAAGCACCACAGCTATATTTGGCGCCCACAGCTACCACATCTACACTGTCAGGTGTGCTACTCCTCACACCAGGTGCACTAAACACCAGGTGCAGCAAAGCACCAGGTGCAGCAAAGCACCAGTGCAGCAAAGCACCAGGTGCAGCAAACCACCAGGTGCAGTAAAGCACCAGGTGCACTAAACACCAGGTGCAGTAAAGCACCAGGTGCAGTAAAGCACCAGNCCAGGTGATCCAAGTCCCCCCCCCCCCGCACTCCCTCTCACGTCCATCCTGGTGATCAAAGTCCCCCCCCCCACTCCCTCTCACGTCCATCCTGGTGATCCAAGTCCCCCCCCGCACTCCCTCTCACGTCCATCCTGGTGATCAAAGTCCCCCCCCACTCCCTCACACGTCCATCCAGGTGATCCAAGTCCCCCCCCCCCGCACTCCCTCTCACGTCCATCCTGGTGATCAAAGTCCCCCCCCACTCCCTCTCACGTCCATCCTGGTGATCAAAGTCCCCACCCACACTCCCTCTCACGTCCATCCTGGTGATCAAAGTCCCCCCCCCACACTCCCTCTCACGTCCATCCTGGTGATCAAAGTCCCCCCCCCCACTCCCTCTCACGTCCATCCTGGTGATCAAAGTCCCCCCCCACACTCCCTCTCACGTCCATCCTGGTGATCAAAGTCAACAGGGTCAGGGGACACCTTCAACAAACCCGAACCCCAAAACCTTCTCTGCACCAATCTAACTTTTATAAAAAAAAATAGGTTTAGGCATGTCGAGGTCGACGAGAGACAATTGGATTAGTGTGCCACACGAGACTCCAAGTGTTCCTGGGTATATTACACAATGACGGGTGTTGTACCTGGAGCTAGGACACCCGAGTGTACCTCACCGTGTACAACCATCCCACCAACCACCAACATGGCCAGTTCAAGACAAAATACTGAAGCTGTGGTAATGGACCAAAGCCTGGTGGACCCAAGCCCTTCACCAAGCCCTCCACCAAGCCCTCCACCAAGCCTGGTGGACCAAGCCCTCCACCAAGCCTGGTGGACCAAGCCCTCCACCAAGCCTGGTGGACCAAGCCCTCCACCAAGCCTGGTGGACCAAGCCCTCCACCAAGCCTGGTGGACCAAGCCCTCCACCAAGCCTGGTGGACCAAGCCCTCCACCAAGCCTGGTGGACCAAGCCCTCCACCAAGCCTGGTGGACCAAGCCCTCCACCAAGCCTGGTGGACCAAGCCCTCCACCAAGCCTGGTGGACCAAGCCCTCCACCAAGCCTGGTGGACCAAGCCCTCCACCAAGCCTGGTGGACCAAGCCCTCCACCAAGCCTGGTGGACCAAGCCCTCCACCAAGCCTGGTGGACCAAGCCCTCCACCAAGCCTGGTGGACCAAGCCCTCCACCAAGCCTGGTGGACCAAGCGCTCCACCAAGCCTGGTGGACCAAGCCCTCCACCAAGCCTGGTGGACCAAGCCCTCCACCAAGCCTGGTGGACCAAGCCCTCCACCAAGCCTGGTGGACCAAGCCCTCCACCAAGCCTGGTGGACCAAGCCCTCCACCAAGCCTGGTGGACCCAAGCCCTCCACCAAGCCTGGTGGACCCAAGCCCTCCACCAAGCCTGGTGGACCCAAGCCCTCCACCAAGCCTGATGGACCCAAGCCCTCCACCGAGCCTGATGGACCCAAGCCCTCCACCAAGCCTGGTGGACCAAGCCCTCCACCAAGCCTGATGGACCCAAGCCCTCCACCAAGCCTGATGGACCAAGCCCTCCACCAAGCCTGGTGGACCAAGCCCTCCACCAAGCCTGATGGACCAAGCCCTCCACCAAGCCTGGTGGACCAAGCCCTCCACCAAGCCTGGTGGACCAAGCCCTCCACCAAGCCTGGTGGACCAAGCCCTCCACCAAGCCTGGTGGACCAAGCCCTCCACGAAGCCTGGTGGACCAAGCCCTCCACCAAGCCTGGTGGACCAAGCCCTCCACCAAGCCTGGTGGACCAAGTCCACCACCAAGCCTGGTGGACCAAGCTCTCCACCAAGCCTGGTGGACCAAGCCCTCCACCAAGCCTGGTGGACCCAAGCATAAGAAATATTGGCGGAACAACTGTGGACATCTTCAAGAGAAAACTAGACTGTTTTCTAAAAGAAGTGCCGGACCAACCGGGCTGTGGTGAATATGTCAACCTGCGGGCCGCTCCAAGCAACAGCCTGGTGGATCAAGCTCTCACAAGTCAAGCCTGACCACGGGCCGGGCTTGGGGGAGTAGGAGAACTCCCAGAACCCCATCAAGCAGGTAACGGAGGACAACCAGTTGGTCTTCACTTCCGTAATTGGTAATGCGAAGCGTTTGTCAATATCCGACATTACCTTACTACAGAATAATTGGGGGTTCGAGACCTCATTACCGGTGGCCTGTCCGTGTTTCCTGTCGTGTTACGACTGATATTATATAATGAGCACCGGAATATAATAAATGTTCTCATGAATATCGGTAATGCTGAACACGTGTGTTTGTGTTGGGGAATTATGAGGAGAACAGTTAAGCCAGTATATCTGAAGCACTTGAAGAGATATGACGACAAGGACTAGGAAACAAGGATAAGGAACTGAGATATGAGGCTAAGGAGCTGGGATATGAGGACTAGGAGCTGGGATATGAGGACTAGGAGTTGGGATATAAGGACTAGGAGCTGGGATATGAGGACAAGGAGCTGGGATATGAAGACAAGGACCTGGGATATGAGGACAAGGAGCTGGGATATGAAGACAAGGACCTGGGATATGAGGACTAGGAGCTGGGATATAAGGACAAAGACCTGGGATATGAGGACTAGGAGCTGGGATATGAGGACAATGACCTGGGATATGAGGACAATGACCTGGGATATGAGGACTAGGAGCTGGGATATGGGGACAATGACCTGGGATATGAGGACAATGACCTGGGATATGAGGACTAGGAGCTGGGATATGGGAACAAGGAGCTTAGGAATGAGGGCAAAAAACTGGGTTATGAGGAGAGCTCAACCACATGGTCCATTGAGAATCGAAGACCGATTTTGCCAGAAGAGTCCGGTCTTCACCCTACCGACCAGTTAGTGTCCGTTATGCTTTCGGACGCTACGGAACAGAATTCCTCCGAGCTCAGGACCGCCTTCACCATTTATCTTGAAGAAGGTATCGAGTTACCTGGGCGCTAGACATAGCTCCCCTACACAAGGAGAGAGCAAAGCACTCTCTTAGAATTACAGACCAGTCCTACTAACGTCCCACGTAATGAAAGTTTGTGAGGGGGTGATAAGGAGTCAGATCTCCAGATTATGGAGACCAATGACCTCCACATCCCAGGCCAACACGGTTTAGAGCGGGAAGATCATGCCTCCTGCAGCTACTCGACCACTACGACGAATTACTGATGCATTAGGAAGGAATTATCAAGGGAAAGTGCCAAGCCATTACGACTGTATAGCACTGGGAAGGGGCCAGGATAAGGATTTGCGATGGGACGGAGGGAAAGGAATGGTGCCCCAACCACTTGTGGACGGTCGGGGATTGAACGCCGACGTGCATGAAGCGAGACCGTCGCTCCCACCCCAAGTAGTGGACTGATGCATTAGGAGAAAAACGGAATGCAAATGTGGAATAGACGGACTTTGCAAAGGCACTTGATAAGTAACATAAAGTGATAACACTTTATGGTCACAGAATGGTCATAATCTGTTGTTTTTGTGTTTCAACAGAAACAACAGGTAGAGTAGTAGGGCGATGTATATAAATTTTCTGTCAAACAGTACTCGAGTAGTAACAGTAAATCAAATCAAATGACTCCAAGAACAGCTAAAGCTCCTTGCACTACTGCGTTTTCTTATTCTCATGTTACATACATATATACAAAAACACAATTCACAGCTTCGTATCATCTTCTGCTGATTAAAAATCAACACGAAAATTACTTCTGTAGAAGACGCTGAAAAGACATAAATAAACAATTATACCAACAAGTGGCACCTCTCAAGTGTATGTGAGAATTCCTGAGTGTATATGGCTGTGTGGGGGGGGGGAGCAGGGGGAGATGTGGGATGAGAGAGTGTGAGAGGAAGGTGAGACGGAGGAGAGTTGAAGGGGAGAGTGTGGGAAGAGAGACAGTTAGTAGAGAGTGAGGGAGGAGGGGAGAGTGTGGGAGGGCGGAGACTTGGGGAGGGAGAGTAAGGGACGGGGGGAGAGAGGGTGAGGGAGGGGAGGGAGAGTAAGGGAAGGGACGGGGTAGTGAGGGTGAGGGATGGGAGGGAGAGCAAGGGACGTGGGAGAGGAGGGAGCGGTTGTATGTGTTGTCAACCTCACGTACCAAATCAACTTTGTCTCGCCCGACGACTACTGACCAGCCGCTCCTCCGCTATACACAAGCTGGTGTTCAGAGGTGTAGCGAGGGTACACAGGGGAGGTGTAGCGAGGTACACAGGGAGGTGTAGCGAGGGTACACAGGGAGGTGTAGCGAGGGTACACAGGGGAGGTGTAGCGAGGGTACACAGGGGAGGTGTAGCGAGGGTACACAGGGGAGGTGTAGCGAGGGTACACAGGGGAGGTGTAGCGAGGGTACACAGGGGAGGTGTAGCGAGGTACACAGGGGAGGTGTAGCGACGGTACACAGGGGAGGTGTAGCGAGGGTACACAGGGGAGGTGTAGCGAGGGTACACAGGGGAGGTGTAGCGAGGGTACACAGGGGAGGTGTAGCGAGGGTACACAGGGGAGGTGTAGCGACGGTACACAGGGGAGGTGTAGCGACGGTACACAGGGGAGGTGTAGCGACGGTACACAGGGGAGGTGTAGCGACGGTACACAGGGGAGGTGTGTAGCGAGGGTATACAGGGGTGGTGTAGCGAGGGTACACAGGGTGGTGTAGCGAGGGGTACACAGGGGTGGTGTAGCGAGGGGTACACAGGGGAGGTAGCGAGGGGTACACAGGGGTGGTGTAGCGAGGGGTACACAGGGGAGGTGTAGCGAGGGTACACAGGGGTGGGTAGCGAGGGTACACAGGGGTGGTGTAGCGAGGGGTACACAGGGGAGGTGTAGCGAGGGGTACACAGGGAGGTGTAGCGAGGGGTACACAGGGAGGTGTAGCGAGGGTACACAGGGAGTTGTAGCGAGGGTACACAGGGAGGTGTAGCGAGGGTACACAGGGAGGTGTAGCGAGGGGTACACAGGGGAGGTGTAGCGAGGGTACAAAGGGAGGTGTAGCGAGGGTACACAGGGAGGTGTAGCGAGGGGTACACAGGGGAGGTGTAGCGAGGGTACACAGGGGAGGTGTAGCGAGGGTACACAGGGAGGTGTAGCGAGGGGTACACAGGGAGGTGTAGCGAGGGTACACAGGGGAGGTGTAGCGAGGGTACACAGGGGAGGTGTAGCGAGGGTACACAGGGAGGTGTAGCGAGGGTACACAGGGGAGGTGTAGCGAGGTACACAGGGAGGTGTAGCGAGGGTACAAGGGGAGGTGTAGCGAGGGTACACAGGGGTGTAGCGAGGGGTACACAGGAGGTGTTAGCGAGGGTACACACGGGAGGTGTAGCGAGGGTACACACGGGAGGTGTAGCGAGGGTACACAGGGGAGGTGTAGCGAGGGTACACAGGGGAGGTGTAGCGAGGGTACACAGGGAGGTGTAGCGAGGGTACACATGGAGGTGTAGCGAGGGTACACATGGAGGTGTAGCGAGGGTACACATGGAGGTGTAGCGAGGGTACACAGGGAGGTGTAGCGAGGGACACATGGAGGTAGTGAGGGTACACATGGAGGTGTAGTGAGGGTACACATGGAGGTGTAGCGAGGTACACATGGAGGTGTAGTGAGGGTACACATGGAGGTGTAGCGAGGGTACACAGGGGAGGGTAGCGAGGGTACACAGGGGAGGTGTAGCGAGGGTACACAGGGGAGGTGTAGCGAGGGTACACAGGGGAGGTGTAGCGAGGGTACACAGGGAGGTGTAGCGAGGGTACACATGGAGGTGTAGCGAGGGTACACATGGAGGTGTAGCGAGGGTACACATGGAGGGTAGCGAGGGTACACAGGGGAGGTGTAGCGAGGGTACACAGGGGAGGTGTAGCGAGGGGGTACACAGGGGGGTGTAGCGAGGGTACACAGGGAGGTGTAGCGAGGGTACACATGGAGGTGTAGCGAGGGTACACGGGAGGTGTAGCGAGGGTACACAGGGAGGTGTAGCGACGGTACACAGGGAGGTGTAGCGAGGGTACACAGGGAGGTGTAGCGAGGGTACACAGGGGAGGTGTAGCGAGGGTACACAGGGAGGTGTAGCGACGGTACACAGGGGAGGTGTAGCGAGGGTACACAGGGAGGTGTAGCGAGGGTACACAGAGGTGTAGCGAGGGTACACAGGGGAGGTGTAGCGAGGGTACACAGGGAGGTGTAGCGAGGGTACACACGGGAGGTGTAGCGAGGGTACACAGGGGAGGTGTAGCGAGGGGTACACACGGGAGGTGTAGCAAGGGGTACACAGAGGTGTAGCGAGGGTACACAGGGGAGGTGTAGCGAGGGTACACAGGGAGGTGTAGCAAGGGTACACAGGGGAGGTGTAGCGAGGGTACACAGGGAGGTGTACTAACAATGTACCAATATTACCCCAACCTTCCACATAACATTTTACAGTTTGACTGCTGCAGTCACCATATCATTGTTATTCATAACTAATTTCATTCATCCAGCTCTGAGCTAAATATTTCGGCAGGAAATATAGCAACAAAAAATGCAAAAGAAAACATACAAACCCATGAGATAAAAATATACGAATAACTGAAGGAAGCCACCAATCACATCCACTCTCACGCTTATGCCCACGCCCACATCCTGGTCCTCCCTCACTCTCACACCCACACTCACGTGCGGAAATAGTGAGAGGGAGACAAACACGAAACAAACACTATTTAAACACTTGGGGCACCATGTTCAATGAATGTCTTAGATGAGAAAGTGAAGAGAGATTTTTTCTCAATCTTCTCCATCACCTTGCATGGTATACAAGTTAAGGACACTGGCCTGTAGTTCAGTGCCTCTTGTCAGTCACCCTTTGTGTGTGTGTGGGTGCGTGTACACACACACACAGTGTGTGTGTGTGTGTGTGTGTGTGGTGTGTGTGTGTGTGTGTGTGTGTGTGTGTGTGTGTACTCACCTATTTGTACTCACCTATTTGTGCTTGCGGGGGTTGAGCTTTGTGTGTGTGTGTGTGTGTGTGTGTGTGTGTGTGTGTGTGTGTGTGTGTGTGTGTGTGTGTGTGTGTGTGTGTGTGTGTGTGTGTACGCGTACGCATTCAAGAAAGCCCGTTCTGTTGCTACTCTCATGTTGAGCCGCATGGCTACATGGCATCAGGCACTAGATAAATCCAAGATCAGCTGTATAGTTGCAATGGACACTGCAGACGCCTGTGACCGGGTATTGCACTATGTATTGCTGGCGAAGTTTCAACCACAAAAATCCCGGGTTTTGCTCTACAGCTAATAAGAGACTAAATTTCAGAACTAAATCTACAGGGAATCCCACATATCCACTAACCCGGTTGGTTCGGCAAGTTTATCAAGAAAGTGTCGATTTTTTTTTCTGGAAGAAGTCCACTTTCGTTCCTATAATATTTCTTATGCTTGCTGGGAGGACACTGAACAGCCGTGTAGAATTCTGATGCTAATTGATACATACAAACAAATGTTAGATCCTAAATTGAATTTATATTACATATAACGTTGTTGCGACCACATATCTGGAGCCACTGCTCCATTCCATACGAAGAAATCAAATTGAAATAAACTAATTTAAATAATTAAAATGGCTATTGGAAACCTAATTTACCATTAGATTTTTGCCTCGTTCACTACAGTTATAATGGAAGTCTCTCAGAGCACACATGATCTGACAAGTCATCAAGTATTCTCTTTGTACTTTGAATTGTTTACCAGTAAAGAGTAAACATTATAATTAATTTAAAAGAACTTCGTCTGTAGTTATGGGCATTGATTGTCTAGGACCCCGGTGATGGTCCGAGGCATGGACACTGTAGTCTCCCCTCAGAGTGCGACCCTGCATGATACCTGGTTGATGGGGTTCTGGGAGATCTTCTACTCCCCAAGCCCGGCCCAAGGCCAGGCTTGACTTGTTAGAGTTTGGTCCACCAGGCTGTTGCTTGGAGCGGCCCGCAGGCCCACATACCTACCACAGCCCGGTTGGTCCGGTACTCCTAGTTGAAAAAATCTAGTTTCCTCTTGAAGATGTCCACGGTTGTTCCGGCAATATTTCTTATGCTTGCTGGGAGGGTGTTGAACAACCGCGGACCTCTGATGTTTATACAGTTCTCTCTGATTGTGCCTATGGCACCTCTGCTCTTCACTGGTTCTATTCTGCATTTTCTTCCATATCGTTCACTCCAGTACGTTGTTATTTTACTGTGTAGATTAGGGACCTGGCCCTCCAGTCTTTTCCACGCATATATTATTTGATATCTCTCGTCTCCTTTCTAGTGAGTACATTTGGAAAGCTTTGAGACGATCCCAATAATTTAGGTGTTTTATCTCGTCTATGCGTGCCGTATATGTTCTCTGTATTCCCTCTATTTCAGCAATCTCTCCTGCTCTGAAAGGTAAAGTGAGTACTGAGCAGTACTCAAGACGGGACAACACAAGTAATTTGAAGAGTACAACCATTGTGATGGGATCCCTGGATTTAAAAGTTCTAGTAATCCATCCGATCATTTTTCTGGCTGCCGCAATATTTGCTTGGTTATGCTCCCTAAACGTTAGGTCGTCAGACATCATTATTCCCAAATCCTTTACATGTAGCTTTCCTACTATGGGCACATGTGATTGTGTTTTGTACCCCTGTATTATGTTTAAAGTCCTCATTTTTACAGTACCTGAGTATCTGGAATTTATCACTTTTAAACATCAAGTTATTTTCTGCTGCCCAGTCGAAAACTTTATTAATATCAGCTTGAAGTTTTTCAATATCTTTAGCAGAGGTAATTTTCATGCTGATTTTTGTGTCATCTGCAAAGGATGACATGAAGGTGTGTCTTGTATGAGAGTTTATATCTGATATGAGAATAGGGAAAAGCAGTGGTGCAAGGACTGTACCCTGAGGTACAGAGCTTTTAACTGCACTTGGACTCGTTTTTATATGGTTGACTGTTATCTCTTTGTGTTTTGTTCGACAGAAAACTGAGTATCCAGCGTCCTACTTTACTAGTTATTCCCATTGACCTCATTTTGTGTGCTATCACGCCATGGTCACATTTATCGAAAGCCTTTGCAAAGTCCGTGTATACCACATCTGAATTCTGTTTTTCTTCTAATGCCTCAGTGATTTTGTCGTTGTGGTCAAGTAGCTGTGAGAGGCATTATCTTTCCGCTCTAAATCCATGTTGACCTGGATTGTGGACGTCATTGGTTTCCATGAAACTAATGATCTGACTCCTGATCATTCTCTCAAATACTTTTATTATGTGGGACGTTAGTGCAACTGGTCTATAATTCTTTGCCAATGCTTTGCTCCCACCCTTGTGTAGAGGGGCTATGTCTGCTACTTTAAGTGCATCTGGTAACTCCCCCGTGTCCAAGCTCTTCCTCCACAGTCCACACTTTACTGAGTGCCTGTTCTACTGGCATTTTGCATTTCTTTATAAATATTGAATTCCCTGAGTCTGGACCCGGGGCCGAGTGCATGGGCATGTTGTCAGTTTCTCTTTCAAAATCTGCCACGCTCGTGTTGATATCAGTTATATTTACAGATGTTTGGATATCACGCATAAAGAAGTTGTCCGGATCTTCCACTTTCATGTTGTTTATTGGAGTGCTAAACATGTCCTCATACTGCTTTTTTAGGATTTCACAAATTTCTTTGTCATCCTCCGTGTATGAACCTTTACTAGTACGAATAGGTCCAATACTGACAGTGGTTTTTGCTTTTGATTTCGCATATGTGAAGAAATATTTTGGGTTTTTCTTTATTTCTTGAGTTGTTTAGTTTATTTCTTTCTGTTTTAGTTCCCATTCTTCAATCTGACATGAATGACTTAGTCTGTCCGATTTCTTCAATCTCCCTGTTTAAATTATTCCTTCTTTGTATGGAAAGTGGTGTCTTCTGAATCATTTCCCTTAATTTTTTCCTTCTTTTGTAGTGTCGTCTGCATTCTCTTTCTACCTTGGGCCTCTTTCTGGCTTTCCTCAAAGGAACATGTTTCAATTAGACTTCATATGCTTCAGAAGTCAGTATTTCTATCCCTTGTGTAGGATTTTTATTACTTACAACATTTTCCCATTGAATGTTTGTAAGATCCCTGTTTATTTTCTCCCAGTCTATCCTTTTATTATTCAAATTGAATTTATTGAATAACCCCTCTCGCTTGTCCCTGGTAATGGTCCTAGGCATGGACACTGTAATCTCCCTTCATACCTGGTTGATGGGGTTCTGGGAGTTCTTCTACTCCCCAAGCCCGGGCCGAGGCCAGGCATGATTTGTGAGAGTTTGGTCCACCAGGCTGTTGCTTTGAGCGGCCCGCAGGCCCACATACCCACCACAGCCCGGTTGGTCCGGCACTCCTTGGAGGAAACAATCTAGTTTCCTCTTGAAGATTTCCACTGTTGTTCCGGCAATATTTCTTATGCTCGCTGGGAGGATGTTGACCCTGAAGTCAACCCTCAGAGTGTGACCCTGGTGCTGGTCCTGAATACACAGTACTTCCCTCTCCCTCACAGTGTCAACACGGGTGTACTAGGCATGGTGTTCTTACACCCACATTTACACTCATTAAATGTGTAAATGGAGATCCCAACACTAAAAAAACACCAACAATTCCTCTCTCGTCCAGGAGAAAGTTGGACCAAAGCTGAGAGAAGCGCTTTATATCATCTACGTTACAAAGCGATCCGTTTCAGCGTTTCCTGTTGCTCTGATCACTATGTACCCTTAGTTCTCCTTAGACTAGCAGCAGATTCTGCATAGCCTATAGCCTTAGGGCACACACCCTGCCTCGAGTCACCCTCAGGACACTTCCGGATAGAGTGTGACCTATCTGCTCAATACCCTTTATCCGTCAAGGATGTAAATCATCATAGTTACAGTGGAAGGCTTATCACTGATTAAGGCTATTCAACAGTCACTGATGCTGACTTGGTAAACCTAACATTTATCACCAGTATTGACAGAACCAGAGATTCCCTATTCATACACGCCCCTTAGTCTCTGCTCACACTATTCCCTCACGTCCCATAGTCTCCGCTCACACTATTCCCTCACGTCCCATAGTCTCCGCTCACACTATTCCCTCACGTCCCATAGTCTCCGCTCACACTATTCCCTCACGTCCCTTTGGTCCTTTTTGGGATGTGACATTTTCACGTTGCATCTTTAGTTCAATATTTGCACATTTCCTTAACCTGGTGCCACGCTGTGGTCTGAGGGCCACTTGGTGCCACGCTGTGGTCTGAGGGCCACCTGGTGCCACGCTGTGGTCTGAGGGGCCACCTGGTGCCACGCTGTGGTCAGAGGGCCACCTGGTGCCACGCTGTGGTCTGAGGGCCACCTGGTGCCACGCTGTGGTCTGAGGGCCACCTGGTGCCACGCTGTGGTCTGAGGGCCACCTGGTGCCACGCTGTGGTCTGAGGGCCACCTGGTGCCACGCTGTGGTCTGAGGGCCACCTGGTGCCACGCTGTGGTCTGAGGGCCACCTGGTGCCACGCTGTGGTCAGAGGGCCACCTGGTGCCACGCTGTGGTCTGAGGGCCACCTGGTGCCACGCTGTGGTCTGAGGGCCACCTGGTGCCACGCTGTGGTCTGAGGGCCACCTGGTGCCACGCTGTGGTCTGAGGGCCACCTGGTGCCACGCTGTGGTCTGAGGGCCACCTGGTGCCACGCTGTGCCCTGAGGGCCACCTGGTGCCACGCTGTGGTCTGAGGGCCACCGGGTGCCACGCTGTGGTCTGAGGGCCACCGGGTGCCACGCTGTGGTCTGAGGGCCACCTGGTGCCACGCTGTGCCCTGAGGGCCACCTGGTGCCACGCTGTGGTCTGAGGGCCACCGGGTGCCACGCTGTGCTCTGAGGGCCACGCTGTGGTCTGAGGGGCCACCGGGTGCCACGCTGTGGTCTGAGGACCACCTGGTGCCACGCTGTGGTCAGAGGGCCACCTGGTGCCACGCTGTGGTCTGAGGGGCCACCGGGTGCCACGCTGTGCCCTGAGGGCCACCTGGTGCCACGCTGTGGTCTGAGGGCCACCGGGTGCCACGCTGTGCTCTGAGGGCCACCTGGTGCCACGCTGTGGTCTGAGGGCCACCTGGTGCCACGCTGTGGTCTGAGGGCCACCGGGTGCCACGCTGTGCTCTGAGGGCCACGCTGTGGTCTGAGGGGCCACCGGGTGCCACGCTGTGCTCTGAGGGCCACGCTGTGGTCTGAGGGGCCACCGGGTGCCACGCTGTGGTCTGAGGGCAACCGGGTGCCACGCTGTGGTCTGAGGGGCAACCGGGTGCCACACTGTGGTCTGAGGGCCACGCTGTGGTCTGAGGGGCCACCGGGTGCCACGCTGTGGTCTGAGGGCCACACTGTGGTCTGAGGGCCACGCTGTGGTCTGAGGGCCACCGGGTGCCACGCTGTGGTCTGAGGGCAACCGGGTGCCACGCTGTGGTCTGAGGGGCAACCGGGTGCCACGCTGTGGTCTGAGGGGCCACCGGGTGCCACGCTGTGCTCTGAGGGCCACGCTGTGGTCTGAGGGGCCACCGGGTGCCACGCTGTGGTCTGAGGGCAACCGGGTGCCACGCTGTGGTCTGAGGGCAACCGGGTGCCACGCTGTGGTCTGAGGGGCCACCGGGTGCCACGCTGTGGTCTGAGGGGCCACCGGGTGCCACGCTGTGGTCTGAGGGGCCACCGGGTGCCACGCTGTGGTCTGAGGGGCCACCGGGTGCCACGCTGTGGTCTGAGGGGCCACCGGGTGCCACGCTGTGCTCTGAGGGCCACGCTGTGGTCTGAGGGGCCACCGGGTGCCACGCTGTGGTCTGAGGGCAACCGGGTGCCACGCTGTGGTCTGAGGGGCAACCGGGTGCCACACTGTGGTCTGAGGGCCACGCTGTGGTCTGAGGGGCCACCGGGTGCCACGCTGTGGTCTGAGGGCCACACTGTGGTCTGAGGGCCACGCTGTGGTCTGAGGGGCCACCGGGTGCCACGCTGTGGTCTGAGGGCAACCGGGTGCCACGCTGTGGTCTGAGGGGCAACCGGGTGCCACGCTGTGGTCTGAGGGGCCACCGGGTGCCACGCTGTGCTCTGAGGGCCACGCTGTGGTCTGAGGGGCCACCGGGTGCCACGCTGTGGTCTGAGGGCCACCGGGTGTCCCTAATGACTAGAGATGCCAGATGCTGCCAAAACGCCTGCCGCCGCCACCACACTACAGCTCTATAAGCTTATATAATGCCATTGTAATTACGCCAATGCTGTCATTTGATCTGGGTCGAGGCGAAGTGAGAGGGAAGGAGAGGCGGAGTGGGAGGATGGATGAGGGAGAGCACAAAATGTAAGGGTGAGGAGGAGGGGGTATATTTCACATTTTTTGATACGATTTTTCTGTCGTTATTTTTTTTCCTGTTAATCAACCGTGGAAATATGTTCCTTCTCATATTCTTATTCTCATGCGTGCAGTCTCATTCTCATTCTCTCTCTCTCTCTCTCCTCTCTCTCTCTCTCTCTCTCTCCTCTCTCTCTCTCTCTCTGTGAGGGTGCAGCAGGTAGTGGAGGCATACATTACCCAACAACTTGGTGTTATGACTGCGGTAATGGTAATGAACCAACACCAGGTGTCCACCTTAACGGTTTTCAACACATCGGATTTGACGACGTGGGATCCAGAAGTCACAAGAGGCCATAAAGGAAGTGCGGGCGACAGTAATACTCCCGTGTGTGTGTGTGTGTGTGTGTGTGTGTGTGTGTGTGTGTGTGTGTGTGTGTGTGTGTGTGTGTGTGTGTGTGTGTGTGTTAATAATACGGCTATCTGTGGTTACGTTCCAGCTGCCCCGAGGGTCAATGTCCCCGCGGCCCGGTCACAGCCCTGGCCTCCTGGTTGATAATCTAGTTAATTCAGTCTATCGTGGAAATCACAGCCTGGTGGATCAGGTAATTATTTGGAGGGAGTTATGTCCCTTATGTGTAGTGGAAGCGTGTTGAACAGTCTCGAGTCTCTGATGTTGATAGAGTTCTCTCTCAGAGTACCTGTTGCACCTCTGCTTTTCAACGGGGTATTCTGCACATCCTGCCATGCCTTCTGGTCTCATGTGATGTTATTTCTGTGTGCAGGTTTGGGACCAGCCCCTCTAATATTTTCCACGTGTAAATTATTATGTATCTCTCCCGCCTGCGCTCAAGGGAATACAGATTTAGGCTCTTAAGTCGGTCCCAATAGTTTAGATGTTTTACTGAGTTGATTCTAGCAGTAAAGGATCTCTGCACGCTCTCCAGGTCAGCAATTTCTCCAACTTTGAAAGGGGCTGTCATTGTGCAGCAGTACTCCACTCTAAGAGAGCACAAGCGTCTTGAAGAGTATCATCATCGGTATAGCATCTCTAGTGTGAAAAGTTCTTGTTATCCAACCTGTCATTTTTCTTGCAGTTGTGACGGCTACTTTATTGTGTTCTTTAAAGGTAAGGTCTTCCGACATGAGTACACCCAGATCCTTTACATTGCCTTTTGGTTCTATGTTATGATTTGACTGTGTTTTGTACGTGGTTTCCGTTTTTATATTTTAATTTTTTAAACCACCATAGTTGGTGGTTTATGGAACACGTTGAAAGGTAACATTTTAGACGTGGGGTCGCTGGAGTGTTTCAAGCGTAGGTTAGACAAATATATGAACATTTGTGGATGCATATATTGTATATATTGTATATATATTGTCTGACAATGGGCCAATATTCCTTCTGTAGATTCAGCATCATGTATTACCGCCCCTCCCCAGCCAGGGATGACTCGAAGGCCTGAGGGACCGCACGTCTACGTTAGTGACCAACTTAGCCATAAGATAGTGAGGAAAACTTACCAGTGGTTCTTCACGGTGGAGCCACGACGCACCGAGCTACACTTGGTCTCACCCTAAACACTACCCGACTTCTCCCCTCCAACTTACCTGCAGAAAGAAAAATAACATGATTAATAACGAAGCAAGCAGGAGCAGGCACACGACACCACTGCTCTGTATCCCACACAAATATTACCCCTCCGTTCCTTGGTTATGACTTGCTAAGTTCTACCTGCTTAATACCTGCTTGATGGGGTTCTGAGAGTTCTTCTACTCCCCAAGCCCGGGCCGAGGCCAGGCTTGACTTGTGAGAGCTTGGTCCACCAGGCTGTTGCTTGGAGCGGCCTGCAGGCCCACATACCCATCATAGCCCGGTTGGTCCGGCACTCCTTGGAAAAAAACTACAAGGCTCTGGTGTCCATGCCTGGGGCGGACGCCACTCACAACACGAGGTAGTGCACTCCACTCACAAAGTTGTTCATCTTTGTCTTACAGTCACCCCAGAACCCTCGTAATTGGCTACAGCAATTCCTTTACATGGTATAAGACCCGTATTTTGTCAGCAGTTATCATATACATACAATTTGTAATAGATAGCATATTTTAATACACACAGAAATCACAATAGCGTGATGAATCAAATGAACAAATCCACAAGGGCCGTGATGAGGATTCGAACCCAAGTCCGGGATGATTCCATTGTGGATTTGTTCATAGTAAACTTATATTTTTAGACAACCGAATGTGACAAAAAGTAGATAAATTTATGAATAATATTTTTGGTTTGGAGTAAAGTTTTGTTAATAATGTTTATTAGTATTGGTATAGTTGATCCGCTGACCCCAACCTGCAGACCCCACCACCATGTGACCCAGCCTCCAGACCCCACCTCGTGACCCAGCCTCCAGACCCCACCTCGTGACCCAGCCTCCAGACCCCAGTGACCCCACCTCGTGACCCAGCCTCCAGACCCCAGTGACTCCAGCTCCGTGACCCAGCCTCCAGACCCCAGTGACTCCAGCTCCGTGACCCAGCCTCCAGACCCCCGTGACCCAGCTCCCCCAGCCCACCCCCCGTGACCCCAGCCCCCAGTGACCCCACCCCGTGACCCCAGCCCCCAGTGACCCCAGCCCCAGCCTCAACATTAACACTGACCCAAGTGTTAGAGGCGTGGTGTGGGGCTCCCAGGCCAGCTCCAGGTCGCATCTCTCTCCTTGTCAGCCCACTGAAAGGTTCCATTGTGCTGGACAAAAGCTGCCGAGCTACAATATCCTGTTCCCTTGGGAGATATGTGAATATATATTTTCCAAGGAATCAGTGTGGGCAAGAAATGTGTATGTGTATTTACTATTTGTGCCTGCAGAATCGAGCTATTAGCTCTTGGATCCCGCCTTTCTAACTAATGTATTTTCCTCTTATATCTACTACATATATTTCTCTCAAAAACACCCCCCCCCCAGGAAGCAGCCCGTAGCAGCTGTCTAACTCCCAGGTACCTATTTACTGCTAGGTAACAGGGGCATCAGGGTGAAAGAAACATTTTGCGCATGTCTCCGCCTCCACCGGGATCGAACCCGGAACCTCAGGACTACTAATCCGAAGCGCTGTCCACTCAGCTGTCAGGCGCAGTTTTGAGCCCCCCATTGTTTAAGGCAATGACTCCTAACTAATTTGCCTATCATAACTACCTTTAAAATTATGAATGATGCTTCCTTCCACAACCTGCTTTAATTGATTCCGTTTTCCACTACTCTTACGCTAAATTAAAACTTTCTACCATCTCTATAACTTATATTAGGTTCAAGCTCCATCTATCCTGTTTTGTTTTATTATTTATTGTACACATTTCAATTTTTTTCCACTCTGTCAATCCTCTTTTCTAGAGGATTGGTTTAGTTCCAATCAGGTTTAGTCAGTCAGGTTTTGTTCCTTCTGTCTCTCTTCTTGTCCTATGCACCCCAGTTCTGGGACGAGCCTCGTTGCAAACTTTTGAACCTTTTATTTCCTTTTTATTTTATAGAGGAGGCTCCACGGTGGGGCGGCATACTCTAGAACGGTCTAACGTTGGTGGTGTACAGCGATTTAAATGTCTTCTTATTTTGGTTCTATAGTACCCTCTAGCACCTTATAGTACCCTCTAGCACCTTATAGTACCCTCTAGCACCTTATAGTACCCTCTAGCACCTTATAGTACCCTCTAGCACCTTATAGTACCTCTCTACACCTTATAGTACCCTCTAGCACCTTATAGTACCCTCTAGCACCTTATAGTACCCTCTAGCACCTATAGTACCTCTCTAGCACCTTATAGTACCTCTCTAGCACCTTATAGTACC